>CAUYSK010005571.1:0-12375 GCA_963575035.1 Avahi laniger | reverse complement strand
AAGAAAAATACAAATAAACCCAACAAAAAGTAGGCAAAAGATATTAACAGATTGTTTTCAAAAGAAAATATACAAAATGGCCAACAAACATATGAAAAAATGTTCAACATCACTAATCATCAGGGAAATGCAAATTAAAACTACATTGAGATACTTCCTTATCCATGTCATAATGGCTATTATTAAACGGTCAAAACATGATAGATGCTGGCATGGATACAGAGAGAAAGGAAAGCTTATGCACTATTGGTGGGACTGCAAATTAGCACAACCTGTGTGGAAAACAGTATGTAGATTCCTCAAAGAAATAAATTTAGATCTATCATTTGATCCAACAATCCCACTGCTGGGTATCTACCCAAAGGAAATGAAGTCATTTTATCAAAAAGACACCTACATTAGAATGTTTATTGTAGCACCATTTGCAATTACAAAGATATGGAATCAACCTAAGTGTCCTTCAATCCTGAGTGGATAAAGAAAATGTGATAGATACACACACACACACACACACGTACACACCATGGAGTACTGCTCAACCATAAACAGGAATGAAATAATGTCATTTGCAACAACATGGATGGAAATGGAAACCATTATGCTAAGTGAAGTATCTGAGCAAGGGAAAACCAAACACTGTATGTTCTCACTATAAAGTAAGTGGAAGCTAATAGATAAATACATATGGGCACAAAGAGATATAAAGGACATGAGAAACCAAGAAAAAGAGAGGGAAGACAGGTAGGTGTGGGATTAAAAACTTACCTATTGGGTACAATGAACATTATTCTGATGATGGGCACAGAGAAACCCTGACTTAAGCATTATGCACCATATCCATGTAATAAAAACAGTTGTATCCCCTTAATTAGTATTTTGCAATAAAAAAATAAATGAATCCTAGAAGGATAACAGCAACTGCTAACCAAAAAAAAAAAAAAAAAAAAATCATAGCCTACACTAAACAAAGTCAAACTGCCAAAACTGCTATAGGAGATAGTAGAGAAAGGGATTAAAAGGTTTCAGATTTTTATATGCTGGAATGGATTTCATGTGGCTAGAAGATCCACAAGATGATTATGTTCCACAAGAAGACCCAGAGGACACACAATTTACCAAGGTCATGAATCTGTGCTGGTGAAGGGGCCCCAGCATGTCCTCTATAGGCCAGGACTGGCAGTCAGAGCGGTGGCTGGAACATAGCATTCTGGTAAGTGGGAATGACAGAACCTGAACATAATAAGGGCCACGTAGTGACATTTAATTGCCAGAAACCAGGGAGTTGCAATTGTCATAGAGACTGACAAGGGTAGAATATCAGATAAGGAGGTCTTCCCTTTAGAGAATTATGGAAATTATTAATAGTGCACAGTGTCTTTAGATGGACAGCCAGCAAGGATGTTATCCAATCTGCATGGTTGCCCTGGTAAAATGTCACAATCTCATTTCCAGTTTTCAGACCTGAGCCAGTTTTCAGATTCTAAACTCACCGACGGAAGTGCTGGATCTTGTGAGATGCACACACATCATAAGGCCACATGAGTACAGAAACCACCCTTTGTAAGATGGAAGTGGTGCGAGTGGGACCAATAGTCATAAGCAAGTTTCATGGAAGGTAGCCCAGGCTCCCATGGTATTCACCATTGCTGCACCAGCATCTTCCTTCAGTTCACTCCTAGGGCTTTTGTGGTGTTTCCATCAAATGCCTGAAGGAGGAAGGAAAAGCTTGAACTTGGTGCATGGATGGGGTCAGCATGGCATATGGGGTCAAACTGAAAATGGAGAACAGCTGCACTAACGCCCACACTGAGGGGGGCTTGAAAGACAGAGGTGAAGAAAAGTGTCTCCCAGTGGGTTGGGCTTCTGATGGTGTACTTGGTCACCCACGATTTTTGGAAAGAGAAATAGCCTGAATTAGAATTTATATGAATTCATGAGCAATGACAAATGGCCTGGCTGGAAATGAAAACATTAGAAGATTGAGGATGAGGAAGTCTGGTTTAGAAAAACGTGGATGTACGTATGGGAGTAGACATGAAGTCTAAAGATCTTTGTATCACATTTTACCCATCAGAGAGCATCCACCAGAGGTACCAGACTGACAAGTATACAAAATGAGCTGGAGAGAGGATGTCAGCCAGCCTCTGTCATCAGCCACCCCAACGTTGTCACAGTGGGCACAAAAACAAAATGGCTGTGATAGCAGAGATGGAGGTATGTTCAGGCCCAATAGGCTGAACTCATATTTACAACACTTATCTAGATACTTTTGTGTCTGACTGTCCAACCAGAAACAGAGACTAATGCTGAGACCTTTATACGGCACTATTCACAAGGAGATCAGCCAGCCTCTTGATGGCAAGTTGACTGCATTGAATCCCTTCCATCCTGGGAGGGCCAGTGATTTGCTTTGGGGAATATATACCTGTCCTGGGTTGGGATTTCATTTCTGCTTGCAAGACTTCAGCCAGCACCATTATCCAAGGGTTTATGTAGTATTTGATCACCCATATCCAAGACCAGGGGCCATCTCTACAGCAAAAGAGATGTGGGAGTGGGTCTTTGACCACAAAATCCTCTAGTACTATCCCATATCATACCATTCAGAAGTTGCTAGTTCTGATGGGGCATCAAAACATCTACTGAAGGCACAGTTGAAGTGCCACATCAGAGGAGTACCATCCTCTAGTTTGCATCATAGGCATAGAATCAGACCTTGAGGGGATACTGGGTTCCAGGACCCAGAAGTGGAAGCAGTAGTGCTGCACTGTCACTCCCAATGATTCACTGGAGGACTTTATGCTTCTCATTCCTACACCACTGGTCTTTGCAGGGATAAAAGTTCTGGTTTCCAACAATGGGACACTTTTGTCAGGGAATCCTGTAAGAGTCTCATTGAATTCTAAACTGTGGCTATTCCCAGGGCACTTTGTGTTCCTTGTGTCCAGAGACTAGCAGGCTGATCCATTTGGGTGCCTCTTAGCACATTTTTGTCAACTGTGACCGTAGATTTAATAAGCAAACCTGCAGTGAATATAATAGATCATAATGACCTCTCAGGGTCTGGGTCACACCATGTATCAATAGCAAACCATCAAGGCCAAGCAGAGATGCTCTTGAAGGTAAGAAGCCTCTGGAGTGGGTAGTGAAAGAGAGAGTTAATGTGTGAATAGTGGGACCAGCTGCAGCAGCAAGGTCTGTGGTTAGTCCCTCTTCTAAGATTCCCCCAAGAAGAAAAGTCCATCAAAATCCTGGAGGTGCTGCTCATTGAACATTTATGAAGTGGAGCCGAGTGAGACAGAATGAACTGTGGTTGACATGGCTACGTGCCACCAAGATCACCTTTCAAGGTGGGACTTGCTTCCCAGCTATAGGGAATGTGGTCAGCACTCAGGCTCCCACTGGCTGCTCTTGCAGAGTCTGCCTCCATTCCCTATAGCCACCTTGCCTCAGGTCAGGCCACCTTGCCTTCCCAAGGTATCTTACAACCAGTTACTAGCAAGGCACATACAGTTTGGCTTGCATGCTGCACGATGGATTTGATCAGCAACTGTTGATTCAGAGCTTCCTGCCAGGCTGGTCAAGGCTTTGTCAGGCTTGCACTTTGGCTCTCCCTCTGCCAGTCTGCTTCCTCCCCGTCCTTTCACTGATCGTGTGTTAGATAGCTCATCACTGATATGTATCTCATGCCTAATCCTGTTTAAGCATCTGCTTTCAGAGAACACAACCTCTGACAAAAAAGTTCACGTTCAAGGTTAATATAGAAGATCCCAAGTTGACAAAATGTCCAATTCTATGTAAAATTTGTGTATTCTCTGAATCAAATAATTAGCAACCCTCTGGAAGCCAACCTCAGCCTTACTATTCAGGGATTTTGTTTATCACGACTCTTTGGTTGCTGATTTCTGTTGCAATGGAATGAAACCTCAGCTCACAGTTTGAAGTTATGGTTCTTTAGACAAAATTTTTGCTAGAAATTTTTTCTTATCTTTAATACATTTGTTACCTTTATCCTTATACTTTATTTTAAAGGCTTTCGGTAAGGGGTAGGCTTACCTAATAATAATAACTCATTCATGCTTGCATTTAGACAAAGGAAAAACTTGAAGATCCTGAGATATTGCTGTTGGGTGTGAGATTTTTATGACAAAGTAATTGGAAAGTAGGGAGTTTAGAGCCAATATAAATCTGTCTGAAGTGATGCCTTCTTTCAAGAGTTCTTCACAGTATTATTTTCATTTCAAAGGGCTCTCTTTTTGGCTCGATATTTTTTGCTACATTTTCAGGCAGCCTAAGGATGACAGTGAACAACGCTATTTTAAAAAAACGTTTTATCTGAAAATAATTTTACACTCACAGAAAGGTTGCAAGAATAAGAATAGTACAAAGAACATCTCTATCTCCTTTATTCAGACTCAAATATTGCTAACATTTTACTCCATCTGCTTTATCACTGTGCGAGTGCATTATCACTTGTGTGAGTTCTCCCTCTCTCTACATTGACACACGCACACATACATTCACATATGCACATAATATTTTTTCTTAACCATTTAGGAGTAAGTTACATGCTTCATGGTCCTTTCCCCCTAAATATTTATTTTCTAAGAATAAGGTTATTCTCCCATATAAAAACAATATAGTTACTTTAGGAAATTCAACATTAATGCAATATTCTCATGTAGCTTATCAATCTGCATTTTAATTTTGTCATTTGATCTAATAATATCTTTATAGCACTTTTCCCTCAGTACAGAATCCAGCTAGAATCATGTATTGTATTTAGTTATCATATCTTCTCTTAGGCTCTTTGTGTGTAATTAAGTAGTGTTTTTTTTATTTTAAAATATTTAATTGACAACTATTTAATATACTCATGGTATACAGTGTGATTATTTATGTGTACATTGTGTGTATACATAATACATTAAATAATGTATACATTACTGATACATACATTTGATTACCAAAATAAAATTAATTAACGCATCTATCACCACCCATGTTGTACATCAGATCCACAGAACTTGTTCATCTTATAATTGAAAGTTCATTATCTTTGACCAACCTACAGAATGGGAGAAAATATTTGCATGCTATATACCCGATAAAGGGCTAGTAACTAGAATCTACAAAGAATTCAAGTAAATCAGCAAGAAAAAATTAAACAACCCCATTAAGAAGTGGGCAAAAGACAGAAACAGGCTTTTCAAAAGAAAATAGACTAATGGCCAATAAACATATGAAAAAATGCTCAATGTCTCTACTCATCAGGAAAATGCAAATCAAAACCACAATGAGATATCTCCTAATTCTAGTGAGAATGGCTTTTATCAAAAAGTCCCAAAACAACAGATGCTGGCTTGGATGAGAGAGAAAGGAACACTTACGTACTGTTGGTGGGACTACAAACTAGTACAACCTCTATGGAAAGTAGTATGGAGATATCTCAAAGAACTAAAAGCAGACCTATCATTTATTCCAGCAATCCCACTATTGGGTATTTACTCAAAGGAAAAAAAATCATTTTATCCAAAAGACCCCTGCACTCAAATGTTTATTGCAGCACAATTCACAATTACAAAGATGTGGAATCAACCCAAGTGCCCATCAATTCCTGAAGGATTAATAAAATGTGGTGTATGTATACCATGGAGTACTACTTGGTGATAAAAAATGGTGAACTAATACCTTTTGTAACAACCTGGATAGAAATGGAAATCATTCTCCTAAGTGTAGTATTGCAAGAATGGAAAAACAAACACCACATGTACTCACTATTAAATTAAAACTAATTGATCAACAGTCACGTGCATACATGGAAGTATAACTCAGTGGAAATCAAGAAGGTGGGAGGGGGAGGACAGGAGGGGTAAATTCATACCTAACGGGTACGATGCACAGTATCTGGATGATGGACATGCTTGTAATTTTGACTCAAACTGTACAAAAGCAATTCCTGTAACCAAAACGTTTGTGTGCCCCTGTAATATTCTGAAATTAAAAAAAAGGATTGATGGAATTTTCAATATATGTGAGGAACTGCCCAGATGTTGGGGCCATAAACATATGTACACCATGGTTACATCTGCTAAGTGTGTAAAGTACCTTGAGTTCCAGGGAGGACATTAGTTCTGCATGGGGGCTGGGAAGCTGTCGGAAGGGAAATCCAGGAAGAAATCACAGAGGAGGTGGTTATCCCGCCAGGCATGGTTTCTACCTGCCTTTGTGTTTTTATCTTGGGGCTCAGCCCAGGTTTTTCTTCTTGACCAGCTCCCAACCCATGGCCTGGGCCTGCTTTCCTTCCTGCCACCATACGTGGGATTTGGTGCAGCCCTTTGCCCTAAGTTACCTACCCATAGCCTTGGCTCTTCCAGAACTTCATTCTTGCTGAGCTACCTCAGTGGTGTGACAGGCTGCTCTCTTCGTGTGACAGGCTCCTGAGCCACTCACATCCTGCTAGCACCCTGAACTCAACTGTGGCCTGCACCAGACTCATCTGGGCCTCAGGGATGGACCTGACTTTGGCTTCCTGGGAGGCATTCTTTTCTCTTACAGATACAGTGGTAGGCAGTTTTCAACCTCTCTGCTCCCACAGATCTTGCCTTTTACTTTTTTATAGCACTACATACTTACTACCTTAAAGTGATTAGTATGTCTTTGGATAACATTGTGAGGTCTTTCATGCCTTCAAGACAGTAAGTTTTTTTCAAGTTTTATTCTGTACAGTATCTAGCATGATGCTTTGCACATATTGACCCTTTAAAAGCAGTTTTGTACTGACTCAAGAAACAATTCTTTGCTGGAGAAGCAAAGTTTATGATCAAGGGAAGTGACTACTGTATCCACCGTAGGCCTGCTCCTCCTCCCATGGGGAGGGCCATGGCTCTCTTGAGGCCCAGGCAGGACGACTTGTAGGAAGTGTGATAAACACATGTGGGGAAGAAAGATTAAAAAACAGTACCTTAGAGGCAAAATCACTGGATATATTTATTTCAAAGAAAAATAACAACGTGGTGACAACTGATTGATGTGCTGGGTTGGTATTTATGATCTCTGTCTAAAATCTGATTTGCCTCTCTGGCTCTCAGTTTGGGGGAGGGAGTCAACCTATGATAGTAGGGTCCGAAATTCTGAGTTTCTGACTTCTGCATCAGAAATGGGCAACTACCTTCCTGAATCCATGCCTACAAAACGAAAGGAGTGTCAATTCAGGAATGGTGCTGCAGCCCATGTGGCTATTTGGAACAAACCTGTATCCTGAATGAGAGCTTCTGCCCTTGAGCCTTTGTTTTCTCCAGAGGGCACAGCTAGATTCAGAAAGAGCATTGGGAATGGCAAACAAAAGGGGAGAGCGATGAAAAGACCTATATTTGCTTGACATGGAAGAAAGCATCCTGAATATTTTTAGTAAGATGAACGTTTTAAGTCCACAACTTTTCAGAGTGATGTGCCGAAGTTCCAAACTCATGTTTGGAAACTTCTGTTTTTGAGTTCTGGGAGAAGATGGGATATAGAAAAATGGGAAGAAGCTACCCTTGGAAACTCATTCCTGTGTTTGTTGATGGAGCAGTAACAACCCCCTGTTGTCCTGTGGCTCTTATAATATTTCTATGAACTTTATTCAACTTTTGCAATTTAAAAGAAAAGGAATGAGAGAAGAATAGACCCAGGCCTCAGAAAATAGTATAAGTCCTACTTTGCCTTCCCACGGTCTTCCCTTTCTCAGTAAATGCCAATTATTTTCTTCCAGATTGTCAGATCGAAACCCTTGGAGTCATTCTTGACATTTCTTATACCCTGTATACAATCTATCAGCAAATCCTGTTGGTTTTATCTTAAAAATAAGCCTGGAATGTAATCACCGTCACTGATTCCACCACTATCACCCAGGGCTGGGCAGCCTTTATCTCCTGCCTGGAGTGTACATCATTAGCCTCCTTACTGGTTTCTCTGCTTCCAACCTTGCCCTGTTATAGTCTATTCTTAAGGTAGTAGCCAGAGCGATCCTTGTAAGAGATAAACCATGCCATATCACTCCTCTGCTGGAAGCTCTGTAATGGTTTCTCATTTGGCTCAGGATAAAAGATAATTTTCTTACCGGGCCTCTAAGGCCTCCGCAATCTGTCCCCTATCACCTAGCCCTACTTACCTCCCAACTGTTCCATGAACCCACCAAGTCTGTTGCCTTTGCCTTTGCTCTTCCTTTTGTTTGTAATACTTTTCCTTCGGATACTTCTATTGTTCACTTCTCATGTCATAGCTCTATGGAGTCAGATATCACCTTTTCAATGAGGCATTTCTGGGCCACACTTTATCATCAATCCCCTCCTCTGTAACATCTCTCTTTCACTGCTTTATTTAGCACTTAGCATCTGGTGTACTGCTTTTTTTTTTATTGTGTGTTTCTCCTATTAAATATGAACTCTTTTAGAACTCCTTGTTCGTTTTATTTATCATTATATCCCCAGCACTTAAAAGAATGCTCGACATGTTTTCAACAATCAGTTAAATAACGGAGTAAATAATTCCCCATGAAAATGATTAAGAGCCTATAAGACTAAATTCTGATAGAAGAAATTTAGCTAAGGAATAAGGGAGAAATTATCCTGTTAATAAAATACATCCAATTAATAAAAATCTGCTATTAAATACCAAGGAATCTTTTTTGCAAGTCCTTAAAAGAAAGAATGAATATCTTTAAAAGTTCATAATTATTGTTTAGAAATTGCTACAATATAACATTTTAATTCTAGACATTTTCATGGATTTTCCTCATAAATCTGGAATTCGTAGGTTATCATGAGTCCAGACCAGGGAGTTGGGGATCAGGATCTCCACAATTAAATAAGGTGGATTCAAATCTCTTTAAGTAGCAGTGACATTTTTTGTAATAAGTCTTGGAGGATCAGTGTTGGCAGCAAAACAGATCACATTAGAAATAATAACATGCGTCACCTCTGCAGCCGCTGAATGTCAAATGAAAGATGAGGGACATAGAAACAGGGCACAGGGCTCTGTCCTCACTGATGGTTAGAAAGGGAATCCTGTTTCTGCTAATTTTTTGATTTTTCCCATTTCTGTAGAGTTCCAGACTACAGATATCTGGAAATAGAAGGTTAATCTGCACATAGTTTAGCAACTTTAAAGATGTGTGCTCTAAAGGATCATTTTTCTGTAGGTCCCATTGAAATGACAGAGTTCAGAGTGACTTGCTGTACTCATAGAACCCTTTCTTTATTCTTTAAATTTAATTTTTAATGTGGAAATTTTCAAACATACAATTATATTATCATAATGAATCACCATGAATTCATCACACAGCTTCTACAATTACCACACTTTGCCATTCTCAGAACCCACTTAAGACATCTACACTTTGCACTTAATATGACTTTGTATTTCTGTGTGTATAGTAAATGATTACAACTCAAATAAACAAAGGCACCACAGCAGATTGAAAAGTCAACTGGCATAAAAAAATAAGTCATTGTAACATGTTGGCTTTATTTAAAAACAATTTTATTAATTATAAATGATATATCAGGCATACATTCAGATCCAAAGAATGACAGCTTGGTAGCTTCTATTGCTGAGTACAAGAAAAGAGGGTGGAAAGTGAATTCATAGATGAATTAGATGTGGGAGAAGAAGACAATACAATACCTTTTAAAAAAATCACTGCAGTTTTATATAGATGTATTATTTACAATAATAAACATATAAAATGTGATCATTTCAATGGGAAAAATGTGAGTTTTTAAATGAGAAATTAAAAATTTAGAGGATTTAAGAAGTTGTCCTGGAAGGTTCTGGGCTAGAACATACTTTGCATAGCTCCCAGCTGTGGATTTAGCAGTGTGATGATACAGTGTTCATGCTGATCATAAAACTAGTGGCATGGTTCCTTACACAGCCGGTTCTAAGTATGGGCCTGGTAAAATCAGAGGATAGGAATACATCAAAAGTCAAAAATGGTGTGGTTGCCTCTAGAGAGCTGCTTTTTATAAACAGATCTTGGAGCAAATTGGATTTGTCTCTATTTGATTTGCTCTACTTAGCATTTTTTTTTTATTTCTACTTAGCATTTTTAAAGGGGATAATTTTATGGAAGTATAGTAACTTGTGAAGCATTTATAGAATTTATTTGCTTTTAAATAGGCTGGGTTGTTGAATAGATTTTCAGCATTTCTAGATTTACATAGTCAAAGAATAACTTTATTACTCTGTAGTAGTTAGCCAAGTTTTAGTGAGTTTACAACATTATAAACTGGCATAAAAGCAGACCTATTTTCAGATAATTAGAGGGATAGTCATTTTATTAAGTCCTAATAGTTGACACAAAACACATATTTTGTTATAATTTATAAGACACTATTTATATGATTAGGTATAGTTTTTTTTTATTTCAGAATATTATGGGGTTACAAACATTTTGATTACATATAATGCCTTTGTCTTGCCCAAGCCAGGGCTACAAGCTTGCCCTTCCCCCATGAAGTACGCGCCACATCCATTAGTTGTGAGTTTACCTACCGCCACCGCCATCCTTCCACCTGACAGGCACCCAGTGAATATTACTTCCATGTGAGCACCTTAGTGTTGATTAATTAGTATCAATTTGATGGCGAGAACATGTGGTACTTGTTTTTCCATTCTTGTGATACTTCTAAGGATGGGCTCAAGCTCTATGGAGTATAATATAGGAGGTGCTAGTTTACCATTGTTTTTTGTAGTTGAGTAGTATTCCATAGTATACATATATACCACATTTTATTAATCCACTCATGTATTGATGGGCACTTGGGTTGTTTCCACATCTTTGCAATTGTGATTTGTGCTGCTATAAACATTCAAATGCAGATGTCTTTATTATAGAATACCTTTTTTTCCTTTGGGTAGATGCCTAGTAGTGGGATTGCTGGATCAAATGGTATTTCTATTTTTAGCTATTTGAGGTATCGCCAAATTACTTTCCACAGGGGTTGTACTAATTTTCAGTCCCACCAGTAGTGTAAGAATGTTCCTATTTCTTCACATCCATGCCAGTATTTGTTGTTTTGGGACTTTTTTTTTTCTTTTTTATGTTAAAATTTTGACTTCTTTTTTTTTTAATTTCAGCATATTATGGGGGTACAGATGTTTAGGTTATGTATGTTGCCCTTGCCCACTCCCCCCAAGTCCGAGTTTCAAGTATGTCCATCCCTCGAATGGTGCGCATTGCACGCTTTGTGTATGCATATACCTGTCCCCTCCTCCCTCCTTCCCCCTCCCCCCTGCCCAACATCCAATAGATGTTATTTTTATATGTACACTTATGTGTTGATCAGTTAATACCAATTTGATGGTGAGTACATGTGGTGCTTGTTTTTCCATTCTTGGGATACTTCACTTAGTAGAATGCGTTCCAGCTCTATCCAAGAGTATACAAGAGGTGCTATATCACCATTGTTTCTTAAAGCTGAATAGTACTCGATGGTATACATATACCACGTTTTATTAATCCACTCAAGTATTGATGGACACTTGGGTTGTTTCCACATCTTTGCAATTGTGAATTGTGCTGCTATGAACATTTGGGTACAGATGTCTTTCTTATAGAGTATCATTTGTTCTTTTGAGTAGATGCCCAGTAAAGGGATCGCTGGATTGAATGGTACTTCTACTTGTATCTCTTTAAGGTATCTCCATATTGCTTTCCACAGAAGTTGCACTAATTTGCAGTCCCACCAGCAGTGTATGAGTATTCCTATCTCTCCACATCCACGCCAACATTTACTGTTTCGGAACTTTTTGATAAAGGCGAGTCTCACTGGAGATAAGTGATATCTCATTGTGGTTTTGATTTGCATTTCCCTAATGATTAGAGATGTTGAGCACTTTTTTATATATTTGCTGGCCATTTTTCTGTCTTCTTTTGCAAAGTTTCTGTTCATGTCCTTTGCCCACTTAATGATGGGGTTGTTTGAATTTTTTCTTGTTAATTTTCTTAAGTTCTGTGTAGATTCTTGTTATCAGCCCTTTATCAGATGTGTAGCATGCAAATATTTTCACCCATTCAGTAGGTTATCTATTCACTCTAATGATAATTTCCTTAGCTGTGCAGAAGCTTTTTAATTTGATGAGATCCCATTTATTTATTTTTGTTGCTATTGTGATTGCTTTGGGGGTCTTCTTCATAAATTCTTTGCCTAGGCTGATGTCTATAAGAGTTTTCCCACATGAAATTTTTCATGTGGTTTTGATTCCAGTTTTCCTAATGACTAATAACAAGCATCTTTTCATGTGCTTGTTGGCCATTTGTATATCTTTAGAGAAATGTTTATTCAGATCCTTTGCCTATTTTTTTATTGGCTAATTCATCTTTTTTGTTAC
>CAUYSK010005570.1:0-25308 GCA_963575035.1 Avahi laniger | reverse complement strand
AGAAAAATGGAAGTCGTATCACATACACTGTCTAGTAGTGGCTCAAAATCCAGCATCAAAAACATTTAAACTCCTTGGGAATGTAAAATTCTAAGTTGTTAATGCTCACAACAGCAAAAATGTTAGGCTACATTTACAGTTTGGTGCTGGAGAAATTCTATTTTAAAAGTGTATATAATATGAATATGACAAATACCAATCATTTCAAATAAATAACACGTTTTCTCCACTGTGATCATGCCACGATAAATGACTACCACATTGCATGTGGTAATCCAATCTGGCTGTTAGACCAGAACGACAAAATTGTTCCCATTAATTCATGACATTCATCAGCTATACCTCCTCAGAACAGACATTCCTAAGTACACCAAGATGGATCCATAATAGTGATGCAATACATGCATCACTGGTTATCAGATGAGACACTGTTGGATATTCTTGCTATCAGGTGGTGACAGCTGTGAATTTAATCAAGGCTCTACATGAATTATGTGGTGACTACCTCCACCCAATTCATCCAACAGGAGAGAAAGTGAAACGAATAGCAGAAAGAGCAGCCACTCAAAACACTGCACATGCCGGTGGAAGTACCAGCACACTCTCCTTGGTTTCACTATCTTATGCTGAGTGCGTATCAAAAGCAGCAAGAGGCAAGAGGAACTCAGTATATTTAGCCTCAGGTTAAACTTGAAGACCCTCCACAAATGTATTTCTATTAATAACACCTCCACATAACAACTAATCACCACAGTCAAACTACCATGACCATTCTCAAAACCTAACTTCACAATGTCAGTTCCTTGTTCTTACACGTGTCCCATTCTTCACGACCTATATAATCCTTTGTAAAGTCTTCTCTCTTCACCTACCCCATGAAGAGAGGGCTCTAGAACCTAAAAATTGATAATGCTCATTGGAAACTTTACCATATATTAAGACCTCCCAATGTGGTGGAAAGAACTCTGTTTAGCTTTGGCTGAAAACAGTATTTTCACTGTTTTCAAAATCGCTTTAAGCTTTGTATTGTTGTCTTAAGGTATAGGGGGTTTCCCTAATTTCTGTGATAAAAAGACTTTTTATTTTGTTGCTTTTTATTCCTAGTATCTCTAGCATTGTCCTTTGCTCAAATGGATGCTCAGAAGAGTTTAATATATTTACTGTCTGGTATAAATGTCTCAATACTTATAAATAAATATGTAAATAAACCTATCACAAGTCATGTACTTTAACATAAAAAATTAAAGGGTTTTGGGATAGAGTAGGTATAGGACATATAACAAATCACGATAAAGTATAAAGAATTTTTGCATTAGTTAAGATATTCCATTACAATCACAGGAAATTTTCCATGAGTTCAGAATCAAAGAAGTCCAAGAGACCATCTAATTCAATTCCTTCTATAACAAAAGCTCTTAATCGGCAGTTGATACATAAAAAGAGTCTGGGGTGGGGGGGTCTATAAATATGGTGCCAAGCAATCCAGTGTATTTCCTGCATTTGAACCATTACTCTGAGCAGGGTCCTATTGACATTATCAAACTGCTGAAGTGGTCCATGGCAAGTAGGAGAGACAGTGAGAGTGCGAGAGAAAGCAAGGAGGAATCCCTTTACACATGAGAAATTACTTTACAGTAGAGTTGTGTATTTCAATATCCTATAACTAGTTACAAGAAGACTTAAGAGTCACATCTCCCATTATTTTTCTATTGTTACATTTGGCAAGTGAATCTTCAGTTTAATTCAACTGTGTAACTGACTTTCAGTCTGAATCACACCTGCTTATTCAGTACTAACTGAAGGACAAACCAAGCTGGTAGTGGGTGCTATAGCATCATTCACTGCTAAAAATACTAAATCAAAAAATCTTTGAGGTTAGCTTTTCTGATCTTTTCCCACAGAAGAAAACAATGACACTCTCCAACAACCAGTTTCTCAGATGGAATCTTTCGTAACAGAATCTTAATATGGCTTCTCATTTCCATCAACTACAACATTCAAAGCAACAGCTGTCCTTTATACAGATTTTGCAATTTAATTTTAGCTTTGATCATGCTAATCATTTTTTCTTCTTAAAAAAAGGAAATTACAAGCCCAAGACAAAAATCATTTTTACAGAGTATTTATAGGATTGCCCATCATGCTAAATAAGAGTACCAAAAATTTTCATGTAAAATTGCAGTAAAATACAGTTCTTAAATACTTGTTTTACCTAATTTTCTTACCAACAAAAAGCTTTGCAACAAAAGTATATATGTCCATTTAATAATCTGTTTGCAAGTAATTCTGCTTAAATCAAAATTTAAAACACACCTTGTTGAAATTGTACTCTTTAAATGATTATTACTTAATTTTGATATGACTTCATGATAAATAACTCAATTAACAAAATTTATACATTAAATGTGATTCATCTAGTTTAACTTATGTCTTACACTTGCCATTTGTATTGACATTTACAGACAAAACTCACAGCGGTGACACCTCTAAGCAGCAAAGGAAAGAAAGTCAAGCAATTAAAGAACTGTTTAATAGGAAAGTTACATGATTTCTCTTTTAAGCATAACAAAACAGTAGTACTCTGACCTTGAAGTATCAGAAGAACTTTAAATTTTGACCTGACCAAACATGGTAATCTTGTGAGTAAGCTAACGAACTTGACTAGTGAAATAAATCTAGCAATATTACCTCATTTCTTGAATAAAGATGTCCATTAATAACCGTGTAAACACCTATTTGGGAGAATTATAGTACCCTGTAACAAATCTCTATTTCACAAATTGTGCATAATGATGGGTTCTTATTTCCATCACCACTCTAGTCTTTAAAAATGGATTTCAGTAATTCATATGCAACCCATTTTGTATTCCTCTATATTACTATCCCACTATGAAAAAATGAGTACGATCCAAGAGCTGAGAAGCCACAGATAATTAGCAAGAACACTATCTTCAAACCTTAAACTTAATTTCCCAATATTTGAGGTCTTCCTAGATACCTTAATAACTTCTATTTTAATTCAGTTGTAATCAGTACATTCTGTGTATGAGTTCAACCCTTTTAACTGTATTGAAATTTATGACCCAGTATATGGCACATTTTGAATATACTATGAACTAAGGAATGAATATCCTGCAGTTATTGGATGTAGTGTTTTAAAATATCAATTAGGCCAGAATGGTTGATAGTGTTGTCCAGATCCTCAATGTCTATATGTGTCTACTTTTTAAAATCTAGTTGCTCTATCATTTGCTGAAAAAGAGAGTTAAAGTCCCCTATACTGATTTTGAGCTCTCCTCCTCCGGCTCTCTCTTCCAGAAGTCTCCCCTCATTGTCCAGCAGCTACGACTGTCCTGGCTTCATCTCTAGGTTCCTCAGAACAGAAAGACTACATACTTCCCATGGGACTTCTCCATCCTTTGACTATAGCCCATCCTTAGGAGAAAGCTGCTAAAACAAAAAACGCACTCTGTGCCAGTTCTTTCTTGCAAGTTTTGACTCCCCTCTAAAATTTGCTTAGTCTTGCTCACTTTCTATAATATTTAGACTTTATATTTTGTCCAATGTTTACAATTCTTATCTGCAGGAGGGTCAGTCTATTAGGAGCCTACTCTACCATATCAGAAGCCCCTATACAACTTTTTTCTTCAATTGTAGTGTGTATGTGTCAATCTGTCTCTGTCTGAAATATAACACTAAGCCCAGTATGCCCAGAATTCAGCAAGTTTGATAAACATGGTACTAACAACAAATTTCATGAATCAATAACTTTAGTGTCATAATATATTCAGCAAGAGGAAGATCATTAATAGTACTGATTAAATGTTTAATTAAGATTACTCTGATAGCTATGTTGGAAGATGAATTTGAGAAAGGAGATCAGTTAGGGGGCTAATTTAACAATCCAAAAGACTAGGGAGTAATAGTAGGCATGAAAAGAATGGGGATTGGGTCAGAGAATTTAGTAGTATATAGGTAAATAAACAAGTTCCACAGAAATTAAAAGAAACGTCAAGGGAGAAATCACAAACATTTTGCTCCACAATCTGCTGCCTGAAAATATTATGGCATTAACTCTTCTCTCCATGCATGTCTCTTACATTCACTGTTATCTCAATTTGCCCTTCAGAAATGGGAAGTAGTGACCATGTCAAAACTCCTCCATCCCATGCTAAAAGTGGGCCTCACTAATCAACCACTGCACTCTAAGCCAAGCTAAATTTGTCGGTTTTAAATATAGAGATCCAGAGTGTTGCCACCATCTCATCAATTTGCACATAATAGGAAAACTATTTCCTATCCCTAATTTACACATTGACCAGGCTAATCTGTCTTAAATAATTTTATATATAATCACACTAAAAAAATGTATTTAAAGCAACCCTGTTTATATTATGAAGCTCAAATTCATACACTAGGCCTCTTAATGTAGCACAACCCACCTATCCAAATTCAGCTACATTACATATATGTTCACAATTCCACCCAGTTCCTTTTTACAATATGACATATACATTTCTATCTGTAGTCTTTGTTTATGCTGTCCTCTTAATAAAAAGCCCTTATAACTGCAATTGTTAGCTAAGTTCGTTTCTACAAGATTCAATTCAAGTCCTATCCTCATAGCCCCTGAACTTTCTCCCTCCAAAACACTTCTATTACAAACCTAAGCTCGCAAGTATTGTTACTTACCTTTTAATGCTTATGTTCTCTATACCTAACCAAACTACAAACAACATGAGCATAAGAACCTCACTGGTCAGCAGGAAAAGGCAAATCAAAACCATAATGAGATATGACTTCATATTCAGTAGGACGGCTATAATCAAAAGGCAGATTAGTGATGATGAGGACATATAATAGAAGAATTAGAACTCTCATACACTGCCGGCAGGAAATGTAAAATGGTGCAGCCACTTTAAAAAATAGTCTAGCAATTCTTCAGAAATTTAAACATACAGTCACCATTTGACCTAGCAATTGCACTCCTAGGTATAAATACCCAACAGAAATGAATACTTGTGTCCCCCCAAAAATGTGTACAATGTTCACAGCAGTATTGGTAATTGACAAAAAGATGGAAACAATCCAAACATCCATTAACTGATGAATGGATAGACAAACATGGTATATCTATATAATGGAATATTATTTAGCCATAAAAAGAAATGAAGTCTTGATACATGCAACAACATGGATGAAGCTTAAAAAACATTATGCTAAGTGAAAGTCAATCACAAAAGACCACTTATTGTGATCCTATTCATATGAAATGTCCAGGAAAAGCAAATCCACACACACAGAAAATAGATTAGTGGTGATTTATGGCTAGGGGAATCGAGGGTTAGGAGGTAATAGCTTAAAGGGTGTGAGATTTCTTTTTGGAGCTGATGAAAACATCCTAAAATTGATTGTTGTGATGGCTGGACAACTCTGAACATACTAAAAACAATTAAATTATACACTTGAAATAGGTAAATTGCATGGTATGAATTATTTCAAAGCTATTAGCAAAAAAAAAAAAGATATGCTAAAAGAAAAAAAAGTAAGTTTTCCACTGAAGAATAATATGATGCACTCATTTTCAATCCACTCCGTGTGAAAAGCTCAGTGCTTTTAATTCTTTCCTGAGTAGACTTTTGGGTCTGGGCACTATGGGTTTTTCACTGAAAGTAGCAATAAATGAGTCCCTAAAGTGTCTGTGAGTTGTTTTTTTTTGTTTTTTTTTTTAACAGATCTCAACAGACTATGGATAAAGCTGATGTTCTAAGCAGTCCAGCAGAGTCTTTCAACCTGAGAAGACCACAGACATAAATGATCTCATTAAATAATCATTTCTTGGCATCTGCTAAGGCTTTACATTCCATACAGCATGAGGAACTAAATACATGAACGCCACTGGAAAAATGCTTCCCAACTGTGATGAGACTACTCTTTCTCTCAACTTAAGATGAGGAATTCCTAGAAAACTACATAGAGCCATTCATATTAATGATATCAATGGGAATGAATAAGTATAAATGAGCTGTAGGTTTCAATTTGAAAAAGCTTATGAATCATTTTTCTCCTTGATACTACTAAGAACACTTTTGGCAAGAACATACAAACCAACACAGATGTGAACACGTCGGCCTGCCAAAACAATCCTACTTTCCTTTCTGGTTAAAAATAACTAGATAATTAGATTTACTCAAATGTCCCAAAAGGGACACAAGTATAACCTAGCAGTTTTTTGATTGCTTTTCCAAGCTTCTGAATTATGGAGACAACAAAACTCAAATGGCGCTGCATGTATTTAGGAGCACTTGTGCTGGCACTGAGAAATGGGAAGCCTGCTTCCATTTGTCTCTCCCTCAGTTAAATTCTCCAACTGAAGAAATACACAACAGAAGTCTTTCCCAGTCATCTGGCAAGAGTAATATATACACCCTTTATCTTAACCCCACTCAAAACCACACACACACTTAGGCCCAAAACAAACGACTGACAGGACAACATTGGGATCTGATTCTATAGTGAACTCACTGTAAAATAAACTGATAGTTCAAATACAAAAATTTAGTTTTCCTAAAGAATCTTCTCAGTGGTCTTCAGAAGAAGGTGGTTAGTCAAAACTTTTCACTTAAATTTTAGTTGTGTTTTTTAAGAGAACATAGAGGACCACGCAAAGAAAACTGGTCATAGAGACCAAAGCAATCTGGAAAAAGGGATGATGAAGGGATTAATTTAGATTTAGGAATGATTTCACACAAGCTATTTACTCTGTATCTGACCCAAGCTTTTCAAAACCAATACAAGATCCTATCTAAGATTAATCCATTCAGTCAACAAATATTTACTCACCCTTTATCTTCCCAGTATATTTTTCTACCAGATGGTAAAGTCTCACATTGGATTAAGGAATCTAAATAAGCACAGATAAAAGATCAACCACATTTGAATTTAAAAGTTTCTGTTTATTTATTCACTCATTTAATTCAACAAATAGCTACTGAGAACCTACTATAATGATAGGCAACCCTGACAGATGTAACACAAAAATGAACACATTCATTTATGTATGTTAGTATGTTAACCTGGAAGGAGGGATCTCAGACTCTTCATAGTTCTTAAAACATACAAATAATTTTTCTCTCTCTCTTCAGTAAATGAGTAAGAAAAGCCAAACGAATCTGAAATTTCTGCCATAAAACAGGGCCAGTTGATGGGGGAAGAGGGCAGGAGGAGAAAGGAAGGAGGAATAACTCAGTATACCATACTTAATCATGTAATTATAAGCCCATAAATCTGGTTAGCTAATCTGGTACTAGTGGACATGTTGGAAACTAGGTAGGTAGGCTCCAGCATACTGATAGCATATTCTTGGCCAACAATATATTAATGCCTCTTCTCTCCTTTTTGTGAAAAGGAGAGAATCAGAAATAAGAGGATTATTTCTAAGACAATCCAATAATAATCAATATTTTATTCAAATTACATAAAATTGCTCCATAGCTATTAAAACACATTAGTAATTGTGTTGAAAATTCGTCTAACTGAAAATGCTTAATATAAAATAGTAAAGAGAAAAAGATTCACTAAAAGCCAGAGTCCTTTAAAAAAAAAAAAAAAAGTTCAGTCTCAGTATTTGAATGAGGAGACAGCCTAATAGAACTTTACTTACTCTTTGATTTGCAAAACTCTCCTTTATGAAAATGTCAGCAAGCAGAAGACAGTTCAGATAGATCAAAAGATGCAAAGACAACAAAACAATGCTGATCCAAACCACAGGAGATAGCATTATTTAGCAAGTTCTTGCAAAATGTTTTTGGAATATACAACCATTTCCTACATCAAACATTTTGAAATTGGTGTACTTTCCAAAATTAGGTATCACAGCAAGGAAGAAAATATTCCTCTGCTGTTTCTTCCCATGACAAAAACCAGAAAATGTGAAAATGCAGGTAGAAGAATTATCCTAACTGTGATTCCCCCCAAAGAAAAACAGGAAATATGCCATTATAATTTACAAAACAAATTTAGATAAGAATTATTTGTAGACCTGCCTTATAGTGATTGTCACTGAGAAATTAATTGATTCACTGAGTCTAGCAATATGAGGGGTGGGGAGGGAACAGACCAACAGGAAGAAAAATGGCACCAAGACAGATCATCCCTGAAAATATGAGCTTTATTCTTTATGTACTTTAAATAAAGTTGCAATAAGTGATTTCTATCTCATGCATGCTTAATGCCAAGGAATTTTTTCTTATATTCAAGGGACATTTACAGTGCCTAGTTTACTAAGGCACTTGTTTTTAGAGCTTGAAACTTATGCACCATAAGAATCACCACCATATTGGCCTTATTAGAATTGTAACGAAATATCACTCTGTTTTCAATCATTTATTATGTCAAATAAAAACCAGCAGATTCTCTACCCAACAGTATATCAAGGCCGTCTGTCACCTCTATTCTAACAGCCAGCAGACAAGCTAAAAGAAGAAACCAAAAACAGCAACAGCTTTCTAGAGGGAAAAAATGTCCAGAGATTGATGATCTGCTACCTGCTTAATAAACTTTTTTGTCCTATGGCAAAACATTCCTGGCTTGAGAAATAAATTTTTAAAATTCAGTTGACTTAAACAAATCTTAGATGTTTTTAATCATGCTGTTAATACCTACATTTTAGTGTTTTATTTTGATACTAGAGATGAAAGTACTGTCAATGTATCCCCACAGGAGAAGCTCATTTAAGGAAAACAATCCCATGCTACAAACAAGTATTAAGTGTCTATCACGTGAAAGATGCTGCAGAGAATGCAGAAGCAACAAGTGGTACCTGATTCAAAGAGATCCATCTTACTACATACTTCATTGTACAAAGTGCCTGCCAGAAGCTTATGTACTAATTCTTCCTAATCTTTCTTCCTTTGGTGGGGGACAATTCAAACAGACAGCCTGTCTTAGTCTGTTTTGTGCTGCTATAAAAGAACACCAGAAACTTAGTAATTTATAAAGAATGGAGATTTATTTTTCACAGTTCTGGAGGGTGGGAAGTCCAAGATCAAGGCATCATCATTTGGTGGCTGCTATGATGGGCCTTCTTGCTGTGTCTTCATATGGCAAAGGGTAAGAATGGCAAGAGGGAAGAACCCTAGGTCTTCACATGGCAAAAGAGCAAGCTAGTAGACTGCCACATGAAACCTTTGTATAAAGGCCTTAAAAACCCATTAAGGAGGAAGGACTCTCATGATCTAATCACCTCTTAAATGCCACACCTCTTAATACTATTACATTGACAACACCTCGATTTGAGGTGACACATTCAAACCATAGCAGAGCCCAAACCAAAGGAATCAAGGACTCCCCATATTTCAACTGTGGTGGTATCTTTTACAGAGATAAATCCCATCCATCAGTAACTCAAAAGGCATGGAAAGGGTTATAAAGAAACTGCAAAGTTTTCTAAGTGACTAACAGCATGTTTTCATTAAACATGCATTACATTACAAATACACATACACACTCAAATACCTCACACAGCATCGTATTCTACTATGGCCATATAAATAGAACAAACAGAAAAAAAAAGAATGCAGAATGAGGTTTTATTATCAAAAGATAAGAAAACAATCCAACCAAGAGGGAGACAAAAGGAAGCAAAAAGGTAAGAGAGCTAGGGAAACAAACAGCAATTCATTTTCCTAGTAGTGTATCTTTCATATGTTTTACTAAATCACTGGTCTGTGATGTGTTAGAAATTAAAACATTAACCTTTCAAAGACAGCTTGAGAAACACTATCCTAGAGGCTTTTTAACGTTTAAATCATCACGAAATCTATATAGTGATCTTATACATACTTTATAAATAAGTTTACACTTATACTTTGACTAAAACAATAGGCCTTTCTTAATAGACATCACTGTTCCCATTTAACTTTACTAAAGTGCCCCTGCTCTGACGAATTAACTGGCTAGCACCAGCTCCAAAGAGAGTCTCCATCATCTTTACATTCCCCTGGAGTGCCTAGCCCTCAGAGCTCAATTAACTAATGGGCAGATTACACATATGTTCAGGGAACCAGCAAAGCTGGAGTACTTTAAAAAATAATTGTTCTTGCAGTAATTTATTTCAACAAAAGCAGTAGTCATCATGGAGAAAAATAACTTGAGGACTTTCTTTACTGTTTTAAAATTTAGTACCAATTTCATTTCAAATTACATACAGGGAGAGGAAGCACCATATCTTTTCGGTGCTTAAAGTCTCCAAAGGTCATAATCCTACAATGGTAGACAAGTGCCCTACACACCCCCAGGGTGACTGCCTCCCACCATTGTGTTTGAAACTGCAGCATCCCACCCCCCTCCCATTCCCTGGATTCTACATCTCCCTTACCCCGTTTTATTTTGCCCATAGCACATGTGTCCCTTTTAAACCTCATGAAGCCTGCGTTTCACCTAAGTGCACACTTTCAGGGTAAAGAACAATGCTTCACATCAAAACAGAAGTGATTTAACTCTGCTTGTTACGTACAGATGGCACTAGCTTCAGATACTGTCTTGGACTTGGATTCAACATGTACCTTTGAAGGTTTTTCAAAAACATACATTGAAACAAACAATGTCAAAACAAAAATCTGTTTGGACAAATTTAAAAGTGTTGAAAACAAAGAGTCCAGTGCCATTACAAAGATGGTCCTCCCATTAAAAAGCTTTAAATATAAAAACACTGGCTGCTTAGAATTAAGAACAAGTGGTCTTATGGACAGTATTTTTGGAAACTAACCTGCCATACTGGCACGAATTCTGTACAGTTTTATTTGTTACAGCTATATAAATATGCTTATTATATTGTTGACAAGTTTGAAAAGCTTATTTCTCATAACTTAATAATCAAGTGTAAGGGCAACTTACATGACCTTCATTCAAGAAGAGCTTGTCCTAACTCACATTTCTTTCATTACCTTTATTGTAACTACCTTAAAATAAATATACCTTGTAAATATAGCTGCTAAAACTTACACAAAAGTAGATTAGAAAATTCAGCAGTCAGCAGACACTTTAAATATTGAGTATTGTATAAAAGTAGGAAATGAAGGGAAACAAGTCAATTTGATGCAATAATGATCCAGCATGTTAGAGAATAAACATCAAGCAGCCAAAAGCAGCTTTTAGCTTTCCACTGTGAATTTCCATCCTCAGGAAATCATTTGCATATAAAACACAAATAGGAAAAAAAATATATAAAGCAACTCACTATGTACATCTGAGTTTCAAGTCACATGGTAACTATTCACTTTGAGTTGGAATTAAGCTTAAACTACAACCGAAGAATTAAGCACAGGATGCAAAAAAAGGGCACCTATATAAAACAAAAAGCCCATATACCAACTCTACTTGAACTACTCAATATTTGATATCATCCCACCATTACTCCACTTCACGGTACCAAAAATTCAGAGTACAGTAGTCTTGACTTTAAAGAGCTCTTCTTTCTGTTTAAGTCAACCAAGCATCACGTAAGGCTCTTGAACATAAATGATATGACAATCTCAGTAATCACCAGGCATGGAAGAAATAGAGACATGTGGATACATTATGAAATGCCAAAAAAAAAAAAATACAAGCAAAACAGACAATTTGAATACAGAGATCAGTGGGTTGAAGAAGTAAAAGATGGATTCAAAGAATAGGCAAGATCCACACTCAATCTTTTTTTTTTTTTTCCACACTGAATCTTGAAAGATAAGATGTGAAATGCTGAAGCGGTAAGAGGATAATCTAGGAAGGAATCCTTCAGTGTAAATGGAAACTGACACCCAGAAAAACTGGTAGGATAATAGGGTAGAAGCTAGTTTACAAAGCCCACCCGAAAGGATGAACTAAAGGGAAGTATGGAATGTTAACCGTATGAAAAAAATACTCATTTAACCAAGATTCAGAGGAAGATGACTTAGAAGAACACTGGTATCTCATAAGCCAAGTATGAGGTCGTAACAGTCAGGGGCAGAAAAATGGTAATGCTAACCAGAAGTGAAAAAGAGAAGAAAAGAAAGAGAACACTAAAAGTCACTGCTAAATGTAGGAATGACAGGAATCAAAGCAAGTGCAATCACACTGAGGTAAGTCCGATGAGCCTAAGTACAAACTCCAGTTCTGCCACTTTACTAACTACGAAACGTTAGGCAAGTAACAACCTTTCAAAGCCTCTTTCTTAACTTGTAAAACGGGGATAACACTACACAAAGCTGTGGTAAGAATTTAAATATATGAGATACAATATTCAAAGTGCATGGCAAGTTTATAAAGAAATGATGTTAATTATTTCTTTCCCAGATACATAGTATAAGCTTCTAAAAGTTACTGAGTACCTAGGTACTTATGTAGTACTCAGTAATTGCTGCTGGAAAGAGAATAAATAAGAGTGACAAAGAGAAAAAAAGGAGAAGAGAGAGAAAGGTAAAGAGACCAGAGGCAGGAAAATTCAGCTCCCATATAGCAGAATATTGATTTGGAACTTGGAATTTTTTTAAGAATATACTTACGAATAAGCTTCAAAGTTAGCTAATCTATGTTTTAATACCAACAGTAAGTTCTTATAATACTAAAAAAAAAAAAAGAAAAACTATCCAAAAAAGTAAGACAATGTAAATAGGATCTAGACTCAAATGTAAGGTACAGAGAATAATCTGTGGGTATCATTCAAATCTTAATCAAAACTGACCTATGTTTACTGTTAAGAAAGTTTTAAAAAGACATTTGCTGAGCTAAAATGGAATCCAGCCAGTCACATTTATAAACAATGATAAAATATAAAAATATATGATTAGATTTCATTCTCATAGAGAAATGGATGCTCTAAAATAAATTTTTATTTAATAATTTTAATTACACATTCTTATCTACATTATACATTCTTATCTACCACTGTTTCTCTGGAGGTCAACTTTCTAAACACCCAACAAAACTAGCCAAAATAAGTCTCTCCCCTATCATGGGGGGTGGGGGGGACAACCAGCCTTCTCGTCCTGCCTTATTGCATGATCATCCAGCTGTGCTCTCTCCTGCATGTCTTTTACTGCTCCATCACTCCTGACTCCTTCTCCATTGCTAAGGAAAGCTGGTTGTCCTTCACTGCATTGATCTTGTCAAATAGAAAAGGACTGTGATGAGGCAGCCTTCCAGAAGGCATTACTTGCACTTGGCACTCAGTACCTCTCTTTCCATTCACGCATAAGTCTAAAGACAAACATATTCTATATTCCAACTCTGTGCACACAACGAGTAGCCCAAAATTATTTACAGTACTGTCAATTACACTGACATTACCTGGCTACAGAAAGCAAATGACATGCAAATGATGGTAGGCAGGGCAGAAGAGAAGAATGTGATTTGGCATCACAAATAGGTTTAAGTTCCAACTTTACCACTGTGACCTTGGACAGGTCATTTAAAAGCCTTTGCTTCGTCCTCTGAAATTAAGTAATTATCTACCTTTCGTGTCATGAGGAAAAAATGAGAACTTATAAGTATTCAGTACACAGTAAAATGCCAAATAAACATTGTTATGGTATTAATAACAATATGATTATTAGACAAATTCCACGCACTCTGCAATCCAATGTGTTCCTATTGGCTCCAAGTCTCAATTTAGTTCTACATTTCTTCTCCCTTTTCCAGGGAGACAAGTAAGGAAGAAAAAGATAATCAAGATAAACAGAATAAACTATAAGTAATGGAACCAGTTCTCCTGTATGCCCAGTGTCTATGAAGATGATTCTAAAACAGGAAGAAAAATTTTTGAACAAAGGCAACAGTGTCTGAAAAGGTGCTCAGTCTTCCAAAGGGAATACACCCATTTATACATGTGCAAATAATAGGATTATTTCCCATTTTTGTATCGTTTTTCTTTACTTTATCAGGTTTATCCTTAAAAATAGGTAATAAAGGAAAAAAGCATCTTCCAGTGAGTGATGGATACAACACAATACTAAAATATAAAACGTAAGAGCAGGTCGGGCGCGGTGGCTCACACCTGTAATCCTAGCACTCTGGGAGGCCGAGGCGGGCGGATTGTTTGAGCTCAGGAGTTCGAAACCAGCCTGAGCAAGAGTGAGACCCCGTCTCTACCAAAAATAGAAAGAAATTAATTGTACAGCTAAAAATATATAGAAAAAAAAAATTAGCCAGGCATGGTGGCGCATGCCTTTAGGTCCAGCTACTTGGGAGGCTGAGGCAGTAGGATTGTTTGAGCCCAGGAGAGTGAGGTTGCTGTGAGCTAGGCTGATGCCACAGCACTCACTCTAGCCAGGGCAACAAAGTGAGACTCTGTCTCAAAAAAAAAAAAAAAGTAAGAGCAAAGGCTAAAATGGAAAGCCCACTGAGATCATAGATACAGAGTCCCATTCAAAACCAACTGCCTTAAAAACATGGTGAAAAATCAAAAAGATACTTTGGTGTAAATCAGTACTGATTTTTAAGAATTCAAAGTCAGAAATAGAAGGCACACAGATGGTAAAGAAAGAAATGACACTATCTTTACCCACAAACACCATAATCAGTTACACAGAACATCCCAAAGAACTCCAAAGAAAATCACTACAACTAATAGGCCAGTTTAGAATGGTCGGTATATGAAAACAAATTGCATATTTATACTGGCAAGGAAGAACTGGAAATTGAAATTTTAAAAGTACCATTCATAATAGCATTGAAAAATACCAAATAGAGATGAATCTAACAAAACATGTGCATGATATATGTGCTTAAAGTTATAAAGCAATGCTAAAAGATATTAAAGAAGGCCTAAATAAATGGAAGGACATCATATTCATGGATCAGAAGACGCAATATTGTTAAGATGTCAATTCTCTCCAAATAGTATTTATAAATTCGTTGCAATCCCAATGGAGATACCAAGTTTGCTGTATAAATTAACCAGCTGGTTCAAAAATTTATATGAGAATGCAATGGTCTAAAAACAGTCAAACTAGTTTTGGAAAAAAGATCCAGCCGAAAGACTCACACTACGTGATTTAAGATTTACTATAAAACTATACAATCAAGATAGGCATTATTGGTGAAAGGATAGACATATACGGCAGAATTGAGTCCACAAAGAGACATACAGAGTCAATTGACTTTCCAAAAAGGGTCAAGGTAATTTAATGGAAAAAGCAGTCTCTTCAACAAACGGTACTAGATGAATTAAATATCCATACCCCCCGCCCCCCCCCAAAAGAAGGTGAACCTTGACTCTTACCAGAGCACCATACACAAAAATTAAGTGAAAATGGATCCTAACATTAAACATAAGTGCTAAAAGTACAAAACCTCTTGAGTTAATCACAGATTTGACAGATATGATCCAAAAAGTGATAAATCGGACTTCAAAATTTAAGATTTTTGCTCTTTACAAGACACACAAGTGAAAACAAGCTATAGACTGGGAGAAAATATTAGCAAAATACATCTCATAAAAGATATGTATCCAGAATATATTTTAAAAAAATCTTAAAACTCAATAACGTGAGCAACACAATTTTAGGGAGAAACACAAAAGACTTGAATAGACATTTCAAAGATGTTCAGTTATTTTAATGCAAATTAAAACTTCAGTAAGATATCACTACATATCTACTAGAATGGCTTAAGTTAGGATGCCTGACAGTACCACATGCTGGCAAGGTGTGATGCAACTGGAACTCTCATCTACTCCTGTCAGGAACACAAACTGGAAGAGTTAACTTAGCAAACAACTGGGGAGTTTTTCAAAGTTAAACATACACTTAACACATGTCACAGCAACACTAACTCCTAGATATATACCCCAAGAAATGAGAAAATTATCTACACAAAACCTCCTATGTAAATGTTTAGGGTGGCTTTTCTCATAATCACCAAAAACTGGAAACAACCAATGCCTATTAAAAAATCAAATAAACAAACAAAAAAAATCTGTGGTACTTCTGTACAATGAGTACCTCCCAGAAATGAAAAGAAACAACTGATACATCCACCAACATTAAGTGAAAGAAGCCAGACACTAAAGGCTACAATATTGTATTATTCCATTTATATGTCATTCTGAAAAATGGAAAACTATAGGGATAGAAATCGGATCAGTGATTACCAGAGGTTGAATGTAGGGTGAAGAAATTGATTGCAAGGGGGATGAGGGAATGTTTTAGAGTGACGGCACTTTTTTTTTTTTTTTTTTTTGAGATAGGGTCTCCCTCTGTTGCCAGGGCTGGAGCACAGTGGTCTCTTACTGCAGCCTCAAACTCCTGGGCTCAAGCAATCCTTCTACCTTAGCCTCCCGTGCGGCTGGGACTACATGTACAAGACACCATGCCCCAGCTAATTTTTCTGTTTTTTGTAGAGATGGAATCTTGCTGTGTTGCTCAGGCTAGTCTCAAACTCCTGGCCTCAAGCAATCTTCCCACCTCGGCTTCTTTAAGTGCTAGAATTACAGGAGTGAGCCACTGCGCTCAGTTACTATTCTCTTCTTGACTGTGGTGGTGATCACACAACAGCTTACATTTGTCAAAACTCAAATTGTATACTTTAAAAAGTTTTATTATACAGTTATCTAAAGTAATCTATTTTAGAAAGTTAAAACTTATTTTGCAATATACATTTAATTTTCTCAAATGCAAGATGAGTCAAAATCTAAGACATATGCCCTACTTATGTGAACAACTCACACACAAAACTGTATCAGTCCTTCATAATCTTAACTCTAGTCTGTTACTTTAACTATATTCATGTTTCTTAGAAAATGGTATACGAAATAGTTAATACATTGACTTGAAACAAAATCTTCTTGTTCTTACTTCACTGAAAGTGAGTTTCAACTGCAGACTTAAAATGGTTTGACTTAAAGCAGGATGAGACAGTCCATGATTATTGGCCCAAGAACACAGAAATACTGAAGTCACAATACCTAGGTACAAATTCCAACTCTACCCTTTTCTAGTTGTATACTTTACTACAGTATTATATTGTCTCTGTGCCAGCTTTTCCCTCCTCTCCTGTATGAGATAAAGTAGTTCCTACCTCATAGGTTATTTGAAGGACCAAAGGAGAAAATGCCTAACTCATAATGAATATTAAGTGCTCAGTAAGCAGGTCTGCTGGATTTTTTTGTTTGTTTTTAAGTCTTTAGTTACTTAAAACACCTTTCCAAGTTTCATGGTTCAATATCTATTATGTATTTCCTACTGTGAATCTTGGAATTTTATTAAACATTGTGTAAAGGATAAGAATCAGGCTTCATTTTTTATTCAACTCTCTTTAAAAGATGAACCAGAATTAAGGCATACTAAGTAGGAAGGGGAATAAGGGAGGAGAAAGAGAAACATTTACTGTGCACCTACAAGGATCCCAGAAAATAGGTGCTTTAGCTGGATTATCTCTTTTGTTCCTCCTAGCAGGTGGCTATAGAGAAACAAAGGATTTACATGAAACTTTTAATAAACCGTCATAAGTGGCCTTTAAAGACATGCTTAGTTCTATTTAAGATATTGGCTTGGTTCCCAAAAGCAAATGTCTCATTAAGAGTAAAACTCATGTTTAGAAAGATTTAAATAATTACAACTGTTCCTTACAATTTAATCAATCAGAAAACAGTATCTTAAGAATCACGATGAAGGATCCTCATACCATCAAACATGAAACCTCATCACTTTCCTTTGTTTTAATGACTGGCTACTTTTAAAACACAGCATCAGAAAAACAGTAAATAAGATTAAAGTTGCCAACCTCTTAGAGTTCCCAAATTTATGAACGATATAAGAATTCTCTGGGGCCGAGCGCGGTGGCTCACGCCTGTAATCCTAGCACTTTGGGAGGCCGAGGCGGGCAGATTGTTTGAGCTCAGGAGTTCAAGACCAGCCTGAGCAAGAGTGAGATCCCATCTATACTAAAAAAAAAAAAAAAAAAAAAAAAAAAAGAAAGAAATTAGCTGGACAACTAAAAATATACATAGAAAAAATTAGCCGGGCATGGTGGTGCATGCCTGTAGTCCCAGCTACTAGGGAGGCTGAGGCAGGAGGATCGCTTGAGCCCAGGAGTTTGAGGTTGCTGTGAGCTAGGCTGATGCCATGGCACTCACTCAAGCCAGGGCAACAGAGTGAAACTCTGTCTCAAAAAAAAAAAAAAAAGTTAAAAAATCAAAATGAGAACAACAAAAAAGGGCACCTATGGTATGAGTCAAAGGTCTCAACAATCCTCCTGTACTCAAAAATATCACTCTTATTAGAGGACCTACAATCTATTAGTAGTTTCAGGATATCATCATAATCCCTTGGATAATCAACATGTTTTCTTTCCCAGCATAATCCTTGGCAAGGCATGATCTATTGCCACTTCAAATGTCGGATTAGAGTTGAAAATAATATAGTAGAATTAGAAAGAAGCTTCAGAATCCAAGACATGTGTGAGAGTTAGATGCAAGGCACAAAGTATTTGTATTTCAAATAAACCAGAGCAGGACAGAGATGAAGAACATTTAACATTGCTCATTTATCACTGGGGGAGAGGTCTGCTGTTCAAACTAAGCATGTTGTAGGTCTCCATCAGAGTGAATGAGTTCCACGGATTCTGGAGAGGAGAGCCATTTCCAAGAAAGGCTGTTATGAGAATACTGACTTTCACTTGCCCTCTTATTTGCCCAGGGCTAGTACAACTAGACACTGAGTAGAGCGTTCAGTAGAACTAGGTGGTAAATCTCACCATAATTCATACAATCCTTGCCATGCTTGGTCCAGCCCAACTGTGGTGGCTAACCTCCAAGACAGCCCTTAGTGACCCCTCTCCTGGTATTGACACTCTTGTATAGTGTCACAGAGATTGCATCTCCTCCCACATTGTACCACGGTTGATCCATGTGACCAAAAAACACAGCAGAAGTGAAGGTATGTCACTTCCAAGATTAGTTATAAGAGGCACCGTGGCTTATATCTTCTTTCTTTCTCTCTCTCTGACACCTGCTCTGGGGTAAGCCAGTGCCATGTCATGACCAGCTCTATGGAGAACCCCATGTGATAAGGAACTGAGGCTACTGACCAACAGCCAGTGAGAAACTGAGGCCTCCCCACAGCCATGTGAGTGACGTTGGGAGTAGACCCTCCAGCCCCAGCTGAGCCTTCAGAGGACAGCTTGACCACAACCTCAAGAGAGATCCTAAGACAGAACCACCCAGCAAAGCCACTCCTAGATTCCCGAGCCTCAGAAACTGAGTGAGATGACAATAAATGTTTATTGCTTTAAGTCACTAAGTTGTGGGGTAATTTGTTACACAGCAGTAGATAACCAATGCACCAACCTACTCTTGAAATTTGGGAGTTAGACACAGCCTACACTTGGTATGTTTATGGTCTTAGGGTACCCACAGCAGACCAACAGCTACTTCTAGGGCAGCATCCCAGGGCCTACAAAATATCCAATTTGTTCTTTAGATGATAGTAGAAAAGAAAGAAGGGCACAGGGTAGTCACAGAAGCAGATATTATTCAATCTGGGTTTTTTGAGTCTACATAAAGGAACCAGGTAAAGGAAGGATGTCCCTGTGATCCAGAATAAGTACCTGAAGCCAGCTGGAAAGCATGACACTAAAACCTTAACAAAGGTCTTTCTTACATACCTATCCCAACCAAACAGACTAAGGGCTGGAACGTGATTCACTAGAGACATGTTGCCAAACAATGTGCTTAAAATCTGTATGATTGGATCCACAGCTGTAGATAAGGGATGAGACATTGTCTCCAGAAGACCTTAGTTAAAATGCACATCCCACTTGGGAAAGGAGAAAGAAATCTATGGGAATTATATAGGGAGCTTTTCAAAATCCTGATGCCCAGAACACAGCCTTGCTCTATTATATTAGTGTCTTTAGGGTGAGAAGCAGACAGCAGTGTTTTTTAAAGCTCTCTGGATGGTTGCAATGTGTAGCCAAGTTTGAGAACCGCTGAGCTCCAGGATATGAGTCATCCTAGGAAAACAACAGAAGAAGGAGGAGGGGAAGAAAAAAAACACTGAATTCAGCAAATTTGTGCTGTCCCTTCCACAAGGACAGCCTAATGTTCTAGCTGCCACTGTTTCCTTGACAACATAAACTCATCAAGCTATTTCAGTATTGTAGTTCTCATTTTTCACAGCACCAAGCATGCTGTTTACATCCTATATAAATGTTAGATAATAACAATGGTTTGCTGTCACTTACGTCTTTATAGCTGTCATTACTATAGAGCTGGCTATCAGGGGAGAGATTTTTGTTCTGCAAGTCCAAATTATTTGGACATCACAGTTGCAGGTCGAATCAGAATCTGAATCTACACAGACTCTAGGGCAGTGATGGTACAAGTGAGGTGTCAACAGAAGCAGTTGCTGGAGGGCCACCTTCTAATTCTTCCCACAGCTATGTGAACTGTTAGCTTTCCATAACACCCGGGGCTCTATCTCTCCCACTTCATCTTGTAGCCGTCCTATAGCCTCTCCATTGCTAAGATGTGCTATGGCCTGAACCCCAAATTCAGGAGACTGTCTCCCAGAGAACTGGTCATCTGGCTTTTCTCCCTCTTAATGAGACATTTCTAAGATCATCTGTTCTGAATGTTTTGGGCAGTTGCTACAAAAGGAACACTCTGAAGTACGCAAGGTCTTGGAAACTCTCAGGTGTTGATAAGGGAAAAACAATTAAGAATCCGAGCCTTAAGAAAATCACACTTTCAATGTCATACAATATGACCTTGAATTGTGAGGAATTAAGAAGTATTCCACGTCCAGGCTGTCATGTGTCATCAAGAATCTTTACGTCACAAAATTCAAGCTTCTACTTTAATAATGTCTTTAGGCTTCCACTGGGAATTTCTTCAACACACAAAGATGTTAATTGGAGAACAAGTAAAGTATTTGAAGGACTTCATGACCCACAATTATTCTTCAGGAAAGTTAGATTGTTTTTAATATATGAAAGAATATTTGTACCTTGACTTCTCCAAAATAACTTGTTTTAGCCATAATTCTATCAGCACAGGGCTATCGTGCATTTTAGAATTCCAAACAGGAGTTCCCTCTGTTAGAGGGAGAGTCCCAAGACAACTTAATGAGAAAATAAAAGCAAGAGAAATGTAATTCTCTTGTGAATGCAAACAGCTAATTTAATAAATTGCACAGTAGATTTTAAAAAGTGAGGAATATGAGAACAAGATTCTGGCTTTTTATTTATTTATTTATTTATTTTCGCACACACAAAAAGCCTCAAAGTTTCAAGTTTCCTTTTTCTAATCCAAAGATCAAAGAAGTGCAAAGATGTAATGTCTTTCCTTAATAAAAAGGACTTTTACCACAGCAATACCACATATTATTATACAGAGCCAGTTAAGAAGAGGCAGGGGTTTATTACAAAGCAGTGTTAATGTCTTGGGGTAATTTTGTGTGCCTGAAGTTTCTTATTATAATAATTCTAACTGGGGAGATGCAATTATTGTGTAGCAATAAGGACTGTTGTATTGAAGGATTACTTGTTCCTTATTTGGTTTGGGGCATGTTTTTATTGCTATTTTGTACAATTGTATGATGGAACTTGTCATACATGAAAAGCACAATGATATATACAAAGTTGTTAATTGCAGCACTGTTCATAACTGCAAATAACTGCAGAAAAACGAGATATCCATCAATGAGAAATCTTTTAAATAAATTATGATATATCTATTCAATGAAATATTAGACAACTATTTAAACAATGAGGTAGTTTATGAAATTCTCTTTAACAGAGGTAGTTATATGAAAGGAGAAAGATGCAGTTTAGTATACACAATATGCAATCATTTGTGGGACAAAAGGGGAATTAGACATGTATATATAACTTGTATATGCATAGGCCACTTTTAAACAACAGCCATTGTGAAGAAGGGGATTGAGAGAGTGAGGATCAGGAGCAGGAAAGAGAATTTTAACTTATTGCCTTTTTTTACTGTGTTGCATGTTTTCTGTACTTTTATTTAAAATACTTCAACATAGATAGCATGGCATATATGTGCACATTCAATATTTTTACCTTATTTCTCCACCCTGGGGAGGATCAGTTAATAATTGAAGTGTCCTGATCATGAATATGTACCTAAATAATTGTTAATAGTAATTAGCATTTAAAAGTGCTGATCAAAAGTACATGTTCCGGGTGTGGGGTGTGTGCCTATAATCCCAGCTACTTGGGAGATTGAGGTGGGAGGATAACTTGAGCCCAGGAGTTTGAGGCTGCAGTGAGTTGTGATCACACCACTATACACCAGCCTGTGTGATAGAGCAAGATCTTGTCTCAAAAAAAAAAAAGTCTGCATTCCAGTAACAGGCTAATATTATCTTGTTTTCTGGTCAATAACAGAGGTCAAGTTAGTTTCAAAAATAGATTCTATTCATTTATTCATGTATTTAACAAACATTTGTTGAGAAACTACATGGTTATAGTCATTTTAGCACTTGACCTGTACCAGTGAACAAAACAAATATTCTTACTCTTGTAGTAATCTAATATAGTGTAGTAATCTGATATATTTTTTAAAGATTTTTTTATAGATAAAGTTAGAAGGTATGACTTTTGCTTCTTGCCATGATGAATAAAATAGTACATGACTTTCACGCAAACATAAACAATTAGAAAACTAACAAAATATGAAATAAGAGTTTACCGAGACTGAAAAACAGGGAACCCAGGACAGTGAGCCCTGCAAGAAGGTAACAGACAAGGTAAACCCTACCGTTGCCCTGGCTTTCTTCATAGAGATAATTTCCAGGTAGTAGCATAGAAATGGAGAAAACCCAAGGAGACCATAGTGATCTTGACGGCTGGAGAAGACAAAGCTCAGAGTTCATGGAGGCTGCTGAAATTTGAAGGGTAGAAGATTGAAGAGGAGAGTGATACACAGAGGAAAAGCTCAAGAAATCTGCATAGGCATCCTCTTCAGTCAGAAAGACTACAGGGCAACTATAAACTGAGTAGTTGCAGGACTCACAAAGGACTGAGAGATATCCAAGTCCCAACCAGCTATCATGGAGACTTCATTAAAGCACTGGCACATTCAATAGAGACCCTGGAAGGGTCTGGCCTTATCAGTAGGGCTAAACTAGGCCCATAGTAAGGGCTACTCAAGACCTAGACCAGAAAAGATTAAGAACAAGCCTCAAAAGTATCACGATATCTCAACTGCTTGACAAAATAGCGTGCAATATTCTTTTTTAGGACAACAACAAAATCTTGATTCTTGATAATATCTGGCATTCGATCAAAAATTACAAAGACATGCAAAGGAGCAGAAAAATGGCACCAATAACCGAGAAAAAAATTAATCAAAGGAAAGTGTCACAGTAGAATATAAAGAAAAACGTGAACAAAATGAAGAAAGAAATAGAACCTACAAAAAAGAACTAAATAAAACTTCTAGAAATGAAAAGCACAGTGTCAGAAATGACAAATTTACTGTATGTGCTTAACATCAGATTAGGCACGACACTGATTTGAAGATATAACAAAAGGAACCATCCAAACTAAATCATAGAAAGAAAAAAAATGAGCAGGCACTTAGTAACTAATGGAACAATATCAAGAATACTAACACGTATGAAATTCAAAGTTTGAAATTCAAGAATCAGAAAGGAGTGAAGGAAGAGAAATTTAGTAAATAACTCCAAATTTTTAAATTTAATGGCAACTATAAACTCACTGAACTCCAATATGTTCAACCAATCTTAGGCAGACACATCATACTCAAATTGCTGAAAACCAGTGATAAAAAGACAATCTTAAAAGCAACCAGAGAAAAAAGACACATCATTTAGACCTGCTATCCCCAATCCCTGGCCCCCGGAACAGTACTGGTCCATGGGCTGTTAGGAACCAAGCCACACAGCAGGAGGTGAGGGGCCGGTGGGTGAGACAGCAAAGCTTCATCTATATTTATAGGCGCTCCCATCTCTTGCGTCACCACATAAGCTCCACCCCCTGTCAGATCAGCAGCAGCGTTAGATTCTCATAGGAATCTACTGTCAACTGTGCAGGCAAGGGATCTAGCTAGGTTGCTCACTCCTTATGAGAATCTAATGCCTGATGATCTGAAGTGGAGCTGAGGCAGTGATGCTAGCACTGGGGAGCGGCTGCAAATACAAATTATCATTAGCAGAGAGGTTTGACCGCACAATAAATGTAATGCACTTGAATTGTCCTGACACCATCCCCATCCCTCACCCTGGTCCATTAAACGGTCCCTGATGTCAAAAAGTTTGGGGACCACTGATTTAGAAGAAAATAAAAGGAGAACTACACAGTTTTCTAATAAATAATTTAAGCCAAAAGAAAATAGAATGACATCTTTAAAGGGATGAAGAAAAAAAAAATCTATCAACCTTGAATTCTACATCCAGTGAAAATAAACTTTAAAAATGCAGGGCAAATAAAGGCTTCTTCGGACAAACAAAAACAGAGACAGAATTGTCACTAGCACTATTCACAATAGCCAAAATATGGAATCAACCCAGTGTCCGACAATGGATGGATGGATAAAGACAATGTGTTACACATATACAAAGGATATTAACTGTGAAATGTTCAATTTCCTTAAGTACTAAGTTTGACAGTTGGTATCTCTGACATTTCACTTTGACACTTCTTGTTTTATTTTTATTGTAAAAGTACATCCTCAGTCTTTCAAACACATATTTTGACTTGTGATTATCTTTCAAAATTTTTTAGAGCAATTTTTGTGAAACCACAGATAAGTCAAAATTTTGTGTTTTTTTCGAATATGAGTTCCATATGAAACCAATGAAGCAAAGACAGCTCGAAACATCAACGAAGTGTTTGGGGAGGATGTGCCTAATGAACTCATGGTATGTCGATGGTTTGAGAAATTCCATTCTGGTGATTTCAATCTTGCAAATGAGCCACACGGGCAACTTGAGAGCAAGGTGGATAATGATGAGCTGAAAGCTGTAGTGGAAGCCAATCCATCTTAGCCTGTGTGTGACTTAGCAGCAAGGTTTGACATTAGTATGCCAACAATATTGGACCATTTGAAACAAATTGACAAGGTAAAAAAGTTGGATACATGGGTTTGGCATGAATTAAACGAGCATCAGAAGAGAAATTGTCTCGAAGCTTGTCTTTCTTTGCTGTCACGATATAAAAGCGAACAATTTCTGTACCATATTGTTACGCGTGATGAAAATTAGATTCTCTTTGACAATCGCAAGCATTCGGCACAATGGCTAGATAAGGATGAAGTGCCAAAAGCGAATATTCATCAAAAAAAGCTAATGGCATCTGTTC
>CAUYSK010005569.1:0-24613 GCA_963575035.1 Avahi laniger | reverse complement strand
TTTATTTTTTTTGAATTTTATTTATTTTTTATTTTTTTATATTTCAGGGTATTATGAGGGTACAAACATTTTGGTTACATTTTATGTCTTTGCCTCACCCAAGCGAGGGTTAGAGGCATGCCCTTCCCCTCTACAATGCTCACTGTATCCTTTAGTTATGAGTTTACACCCCCAGCCCCCTAATCCCTGGAGAATATCACTGCCATGTGAGCACCATAGTGTTAATCAGTTAGTGCCAATTTGATGGCAAGTACAAGTGGAGCCCATTCTTCCGATCTTGTGATACCTCACTTCGGATAATGGGCTCAAGCTCAATCCAGGAAAATATAAGAGGTGCTAGATCACTGTCGTTTCTTATAATTGAGTAATATTCCATTGTATACATACACCAAATTTTAATAATCCACTCATGAATTGACGGACACTTGGGTTGTTTCCACATCCTTGCAATAGTGAATTGTGCTCCCATAAACATTCGGGTGCAGATGTCTTTATTATAGAATATCTTTTGCTCTTTTGGGTAGATGCCAAATTTATAATGGAGTAGATAGCAGAAGTTAGCAGAAATTAGCAGTGCTAATTACAAGAATAGGATAGTTTATAAATCAGGACTTAAATGTAACCTGACAAAAAGGAGTATACTATGTAAAAAATTATGTCAATTAAAAGGGTCTTATCAGTCACAGAAAATAGTGAGGAAAAAATGTCAGAGTCAAAAAAAAAATTGTCAGAGTCCATCCAAGTACAGCCCAGAAGAGAGACTGCTTTCTCAGATCAGTGTGTGGATTTGATACGTGCAGGTACAGTAGATTCTCAGCCATCAAGGTCACCGGAATACTTGCAATGCTTCAAGTTGAGGCTCACCAAGTAATCTTCTAGCTGACATATGTCCTCTTATGTATGTGTGTCTAAAAAGTGGGAATGTGAAAATTGGGGAGCAAGAATATCTTGTATGCTTGATATGTATATTTCTTAGAAGAGTTTACACCAGCATTCCAGTTTTGTGAATTGGATTGGTAAAAGCTGGTTTCCAGACATCTGAGAAAATTTGGGTTCATTAAAAACTGATTCTCTGAACATAAAGCTAAAGGTGCCAGACACCGACATAATCTGTCAGGAATGATAAAACTATAGCATAAAAATATAAATAATTATTATTAAGTCATTAAAGTGTGGGAATGAAGGCTATAGAAAGAATGAAGATGTTTAACCCTGAAATAAAAGTTACATAATGGTAAAAGTAATAATTCAATAAAGAGGAAAACAATGTCAGAGCTTCTTAATAAAATTTGGAAAATAGAGGAAAGGGGTGAAAAGAGAAAGAGTGGGAAGCTAAACTGAACTAATTTTCAAAACAAGAAATCTATTGATGGTACATCATTTTATAAGTTGATGAATACTTTAAAAAGAGCTATACATATTTCCTTTAAAGGCATGATAGTAGCAAACCCAGAATTTAAAACTGATATAAACTTATCATATTATTTAAAAAAATAAAAATATAAAGGAGGAAATAAAAAGCATGTAGCAAAGGTTGAAATTAAAAAATAAAATACTGCCTAAAACAAAGACATAATAAAATCTAATGAAATATTTAAGCCTAAACACATCTACATCAAAATAAAATAAATGATACAAATTAGAATTTTAAATCATCAGGTCTATAAAACTCCCCAAGTATGTGCTATATAAAAATTTTTCTCATGTAAAATTTAAAAGTTACTCTCTGATAAAAGCAAAAATATACCACAATCAAAGGTAAGAGACAAATTACAAACTGGATAAAATATTACTATGTATAACTTAGAGATTAGGACTATTTTCCTTAATATCCTGAAAGCTGATATAGATCAATAGGAAAATTGTTTTAAAACATGAAAAATTAGAAGGTTGTTAAGAATTAAAAGAAAAAAAGGAAGGAATGCAAATGGTGAACAAACATTTGAAAGATGCTCAACCTCCCTCATTATCACAGAAATGCAAATTAACAGTGGGATATCATATGTTATCTCTTAAATTTCAAAAGACTTAAACATTTGATCATACCAAATATTGACAGTAATATGAAGAAGTAGACACACTCTAAATCGGAGTGAAATTTAGTACATTGTTTCTGAAATGCATTTTGACAGTATCTATCAAAATTTTAAATGCACACCATATTGTGGCAGCTTGGTATTTTCCAAAAATGTCTGCCAAGGGTGCTCCTCTCCCATCTGCTCTCCAACAGTGTGACAGTGCTACTTTATTTCAAGAGGTGGAGTCCTCTTCCTCTCTTCTTGAATCTGGCTGGTCTTAAGTCTGCTTAAACCAATAGAGTATTATGGAAGGGATCCTGCATGACTTTTAAGGCTGAAACACTAATACTAGAGTTGAAATCCTCAGCTGCCATGTAAAATTCTGACTACACTGAGATCAATATGCTATTAAGATATATAAATGTATATTTTCATGCGTGCATGTATATATACATATACTTTCATAATATACACATTAATTCATAGGAAAATATTAAAAGAGTAATAAGGAAATATTAACAATGGTTATTTCTGTAGATAAAGATTTAATGGAAGGATGCCAGTGAATGAGATAGAGGGCTTTCCTTTTTATATCTTGTATCTTTCTTTTCTATTTTATTATTTCTTTCATAAACATACAATATTGATTTTATTAAAGTTGACAACAACAAAATTTGAGTTAACCTTTCATTAATCTCACCATCACTATAAGGCTTGCTGTTACCTGAACTACAAAAGGAAGCATAAACATCCAAGATAGCTGACTAGAGGTACCTAGCACTTGCCTCCTCTGCAAAGAAGGAAAGAAACACCAAATAGTTAACCATATGTAAAGGGAGAACATGGAAATTTAGCAAGGAAGTGGCAAAGATCCTCTGAGGCCATGGAAACTTGAAAAAGCAACATAGAGAGGGAAGCACAGCAGCTGGCCAGGATTGGCTCAGAATCAAAAGGGACTCCCCACTGTGGTAACAAGGTAAGTGGGTGATCCCCAGCAGTCCACATTCTCACCACAGATGCTTGCAATGCAAATTACAGGAGAGGAGAGTTCCTCAGCCACCAAAGGCCCTGAACCTAATATTTGAAGTTTCCTGAAGTCCATACAACTGCGTTGTCCCAGTGAGGGAATCCACACTGGGTCCTTGTCATCCCGTAATATGCAGAATTCTATAGCATAGTGATGTTTGGAGAGTTGAGTAACCACCAGACCACATTCTGCCCTGGGGTTCAAAAGCTTCTGCATCTCTGCATCCCTGGGACATTGCTAATATTTCCCCACATCCAGCAGCTGGCTTCAGCAGTATGGCCCCCAGCAAAAAAGCCCATGCAGCACACTACACACAGGGAGCAGAAAGTCTGACATGTCAGGAAGGCTGTCTCCAAGACATAAGGAGCCAAATCATACACCTGAAAGTCACCTGATTGAGGTCACCATTGCTGACAGTGACCCCACTCCATGCAGTGAGAGGGATATTGTGCACTCCAACATGCCACCCAGAATTCTGAGTAACACCCTTGCAGAGCCCATGGTACCATTGCCAGAACCCACATGTGCCAACCAGGGGCCCAAGGACCAGCCCACCCTGGACCCACCACCACTGGGAATCATGAACACTCTAATAGAAGGACTTTGTGTTCCCATGCATTACTCAGGGACCCAAGGATTGACCCACACGTGGCCCACTGATGCCACCACTGGTGCCACATGCACCCCTCAGTGGCCCAAGGATCAGGCTGCCTGGCCTTCCTGTGCCCACCAAAGCTAACTCACAGTCTCCACAAAAAAAACACAGCATAAGCCACTGAGGAAATTACAGACACCACTGATGTTGATTAGAGCCAAAGAAATAATACAGAAACGACACTGTTGCTCCCACCCAGAAGTAGAACCAAAATACCCTATCCTACCAACACAATAGATATGTCTACAGGAAAAATTCTTACCCTACAAAAGCTACTCCATAAAATTGGAAGAAGCAACTGTTACATCACCTGAACAGATATCAACTTAGGGCACAACAAACATAAAAAAAAAAAAAACAGTGAAACATGAGACCTCTAAAGAAACATAAGTCTTCAGTACAGAGCCCCCCCACAAAAAGGAACTTTATAAAATGTCCAAAAGGCAATCCAATATATTGATATTAAGAAAACTAAGTGAAATGCAAGAAAACAGACAGTGCAAATAAATCAGAAAAACAATTCATTATCTGACCAAGAAATTCAACAAAGAAATAGACATAATGAAAAAGAACCAAACAAATATTGAAAATTAACAATTAAATGAATGAAATAAAAATTCATTGAAAGCTTAACAATAAGCTAGATTAAACAGAAGAAATAATTTCTGAATTAAAATTATAAAATTGATAGCACTAAAATACTAAAGATAGTTAGAGAACAACTATATTCCAACAAATTAGAAAACCTAGATGAAATAAAATGAATAAATTCTTGGACTCATATAGCTTACCAAAATTGAACCACAAATAAATATAATATGTGGACAGACCAATAAGAAGTAATGAGACAGAATCCGTAATAAAATGTTTCCCATAAAGGAAGCTCACAGGACCTGATGGCATTACTGCTGAATTCTAACAAACTTTTAAAGGACTCAAACCAATTCTCAAGCTACTCTATAATTTAAAGATGAGAGAATTAATTCTAACTCATTCTACGAGGCCAGCATTACCCAGACACTAAAATTAGACAAGGAAAAAAAGAAAAAAAACCCTACAGGTCAATATTCTTCACAAAATTAGACGCAAAAATTCTCTAGGAATACCAGAAATCAAAATTCAACAGCACATCAGAAAGAAAAAGCACCATGATCCAGTGGAATTTATTCCAGGCATGCAAGGGTGACTCAAAAAATGCAAATCAATAAACACAATATACCATATCTATAAAATGAAGGACAAAAATAATACAACCATCTCAATAGATGCAGATAATGCATTTAATAAAATTTGACAACTGTTCATGATAAAAAAAAACTCTCAACAAATTAGGTACAGAGGGAACATACTTCAACACAATAGAGAACATGTATGATTAATCCAAAGCTAGCATCATACTGAATAGGGAAAAGTAGTAATTTTTTTCTTCAAGATGTGGAACAAGACAAGATTTAAATGTAACACCCCAAACTATAAAACTGCTAGAAAAAAATCATAGGGGAAATGCTTCAAGACATTGATCTAGGCAAAGATTTTGTACCTGAGACTTTAAAAGCACAAGAAACAAACAACCAAACAAAAAATAGACAAATGGGACTATATCATACTAAATGTCTTCTGTACAGTAAAGAAAACAATCAACAGAGTGAAGAGACAACCAGTGGAATGGGATCAAATATTTGCAAACTATTTATCTGACAAGGGACTAATATCCAAAATATGAAAGGGACTCAAACAACTTGACAGCAAAAAATACCAATAATCTGATCTAAAAATTGGCAAAATATCTGAATAGTTACTTCTCAAAAGAAGAAATACAAATGACCAACAGATACATGAAAAAATTCTGAGCATTACTAATCATCTAGAAATGCAAATCAAAATCACAATGTGATATCTCATCCCAGATAGAATGGCTATTATCAAAAAAAAAATAAATACTGGAGAGGACATAGAGAAAAGGGAACTCTTATACAATGTTGGTAGGATTGTAAATTAGTCCAGCCTCTATGGAAAGTAGTATGGAGATTTCTCCAAAAGCTAAAAATAGGACTATATGGTCCAGTTATCCCACTACTGGGCATTTTTAAAAAAAGAAAGGAAATCAATATATATAAGAGACATCTACAGCCACAGATTTATTGCAGTACCATTCACAGTAGCCAAGATATGGAAGCAACCTAAATGCTCATCAACAGATGAATAGATAAAGAAAATATGGTATACATGCACTATGGAATACTATTCAGCCATAAAAAATGAAATTCTGTCATTGCATCAACATGGATGAGCCTGAAGTATATTAAGTGAAATAAGTCAGACGCAGAAAGATTAACACTACATGTTCTCACTCATATATGGGAGCTAAAAAAAGTTAAGCTTATAGAAGTAGACAGTAGAATCGTGGTTATTAGAGGCTGAGAAAGGAGTAAGTTAGGGAGAGATTGGTTAATGGACACGAAATTATAGTTACATAGAAAGAATAAGGTAGAGTGTTCTATAGCAGTGGTCCCCAACCTTTTTGGCAGCAGGGATTGGTTTCATGGAAGACAATTTTTCCACTGACGGGGCAGGGTAGGCAGAGGTCAGGTGGTAATGGGTAGGGGAGCAACTGTAAATACAGATGAAGTTTTGCTAGCTCACCTGCTGTTGATCTCCTGCTCCTGCTGTACACCTGTGAGCGCCCCCACCAAGTTTCATGGAAGACAAATTTTCCATGGATGGGGAGGGTGTGGAGAGGGAGCAGCAGAGCTGTGCTGTCCGGTCCCTAAAAGGCCGTGGACCAGTACCAGTATGCCTCCTGGGGCTTGGGGACCACAATTCTATAGCACTGTGGGATAAATATAGTTGACAATAACTTATTATATATTTTCAAAATGCTTGAACAGAGAATTTTGAATGTTTCCAACATAAAAAAATTATGATAAATGTTTGAGGTGATAGATATGTTAATTATCCTGATTTGAACATGACACATCGTATACATGTATCAAAACATCACTCTGTATTGCATAAATATGTTTAACAATTATATGTCACCTAAAAAGAAAAGGAAAGAAAACAAAAAAGAGGCATACACCTAAGTACGTTACTACAGTGGCGTGAGATAAGGGCTACAATAGGATCGAAGGATAAAGGGAGCTTTCAGGAGGACCTTCTAACAAATTTTGAGGACCAGAAACGGCTTCCTATTGAGATCAAGCAAATGATATAGGAGTAGTGGTACAAGATCAGGAGATAACGTTCTGGCCAAATGTGAGGGCTCTAAAGATCCATGGAGAAAAATATCTCAGGAACTTGAAATCTCAAAGATTATTTATCCAGTGACAGATAGTTGGCCTTATGTACCTCTCCAAACAACATGCAATCTAAGCCCTTGCTACACAAAATGTAGTCTGGGGATCAGCAGCATGAGCATTTTCAGAGAACTTATTGGAAGTACAGTAGTTCCAGCTTCACCCCAGACCTATGGAATGAAAGAATCTACATTTTACCAAAATCCTCTGGTTATTACTGAGCACATTAAAGTTTGAGAAACAAATAAACAAGTCAATGCCACCTAAGTACTAAATGTTAGATTTTATACCTAACTTGTTAATTGTAAACCTGCGGGCTAGAAATCAGATCATAAACTTAGCTCAACAATTTTATAACTTCTTTTTAATATGAGTTATGCATTAACACAGGCCTGCAATACATTTCTATAATGACCTCAGGCTGTGACCTCAAACACTTGAGAAGATCTTACCGGGAATAACTTCCCATATTGTTTCTCTTGAAGTTCTATTGGGCCCAAACTCAAAAACTAAACTTTCATGTCCAACAATAACCCAAACTCTAAAGCCTAGAATTTGATTTGTTAGCTATGTAGCAATGACTCAGAAAAAAAGAAGCTTCTTAAAGCTCATTATAGAAAATATACATAAGCAACATCTGGTACTTATAGGTATTGTATTTTGATAAGAAAGAAAAAAGTAATATTTTTTCAAAGGTGAAAATACAATAGAGTAATAATAGAAAATGAAAAATACTAGAAAATAAAATAATTGGTAGAAGACACTTTGAAAGAAAGCATTTATAAGTTGAGTTTTTGTTGGAATATGAAAAGTGAATACAACATGAAAATATGCACTCTAATAGTAAAATAATGCAAATTCAGTAAGTTATCTATGTACAATATGGAATTTATACACATTATGTGAGATATTTTTCTTTAGATGGCTAAAATTTTTTTTACAAAATTTTGTCTTGTAAGTCATGCTAAGAATAAATAAATTTTCTTAACAATTACAATTCTTTACCTGTGCTGTGCTTTTGTCTTTACATAAATGCTTTTATTGGTATTCCTGTCTTGTACAAAATTTTTAAGATGCAAATAACAGGCTATCAAATTATTTTTCTCACCAATCAGCACTATTGAAGTATATCAATAAACTTTGAGTTTCCACGACAACACAATTCAAATCTATAAGAATTAACCACATACAGAAATATATTTCAAAGCACTACTTGCACAAATGTAGAACATTTGCGAAGCAGTTGTGAGGAAAACTGAGACTAAAAAATACTTGACTTTTGTTTTTTGCCTGTTTGAATTTATTTGTTTTCAGAAGTTCCGTTCAGTTAATGCAAGGAAAACACAATTGAAAACCTTTTGTTTCGTGCAATTAGGAATAATCCTTCTTGTTGAAAGTAGAATATGATAAGTGGATATAAACATATTTCATTAAATATTTATATAAACCAGACAAAAGAAACTGCTACTTAAATTATCACAAACTTTGAAGTATCTACAACTTCTTTAAGATTGCTTTATAATATAAAGATGAAAAACACCTTGGTGACATTCTTTTCAGAACTTCACTATTTGAATGTTCAAGACTCATTTAATTTTTAGAAAAGACAGTAAGGCTTTGAGGTTTATGATATATCTAATGATTCTTATTAATCATTCAGTAAAAAATTTTAGTTGTAAAATACATCACATATTTAACAAGTTCATAAAGCACAAATGAACAGTTTAAAGATGAATCATCATAAAGTAATCATCTGTGTAATCACCTTCTGTATCAAAAATAGAACATTGCTAGCTACCCAGAAGCCCTTCACTGTCCCATTGTCCCTGACTAATATCAAACCCTGCCTTCCCAAATAGACAAAACGTTTGTCGTGACCCTTATTTTAATCTCTTCCTTTTATTCTTCACAAGTGTACCACCTAAGTATAAATGTCTAACATGTCTATATCTATACCTCTATTTGGATATATGTTGTGTGCTAGTTTACCAATATATCTAAAAATGGTACTTGATAAATTATAGGATACATATATCATCAACTTTATTAGAAACCAACTGTTGTTGAAAGAGATTATACTAATTTACACTGCAGCCAGAAATGCATGAGAGTACCTATTGTTCTGAGACCTTACAACATCTTTAAATTATTGCCAATCTGGTGGGTAAATTATGGTATCTCACTGTGGTTTTAATTTGCATTTCCTTGATTACTAATGAGATCGAATATGTCTCCCTGTTTTGATCCTTTGGATTTACGCTTTCATGAAGTACCTGTTCAACTGTTCTGCCCATTTTATAGAATGGATGCTCTACCTTTTTTCTTATTGATTCTCAAGAGGATTTCATATTTTCTAGATAATAAACCTTTGTAATTATACATATGGACCATATATTCTTCCACCCTGAGTTCGTGTTTTAACAGAGTTTTTGATAAACACTTTTTAATCTTAATGCATTATATTCATTTTTACTGCATTATATCTTTATTAAGAAGTTATTCTGTTTTTGAAGACTTGAGATATTCTCATATATTATCTTCTAAAAGTTTCTCTCTCTCTCTCTCTCTCTATCCCCGTTTATTCTTGTGTTTTACATTTAGATCAATAATCCACCTGAAATTAAACTTTGTGAATCATATAGAGGTCTGATTTAATTTTCCTTTATTTTTGCAAATTGATAACCAATGCCATAGCATTTTTTACTTAAACTTTATGTTTTGGAAAAACTTTAGACTTATAGAAAGTTGTGAATTCAATACATATAATTCCTATATCCTCTTCACTCAGTTTCACCTAATGTTAACATCTTACGTAATCATTAAAATTTTTTCAAAACTGAGAAATTAATATTGCTACAGTACCACTAACTAAAGTACTTCCATTACTTAGATGTCATCACCATTTGTACATAATGTCCTTTTTATGTTCCAGAACCCGATCCAGGATATTATATTGTATGTATGAAAGCATTTTTCTCATTTAATGGCCAATATTTTAAAAGAAAAACTTTTAGAAACACAAGATCAATAATCATGAAGCATGTCCATCGCCCAGATGGTGTGCACTGCACCAATTAGATGTGAAGCTCTGATTCAGGTGGGGCAAAGGCAATATATGTAACCTTAACATTTGTATCTCCATAATATGCTGAAATAAAACGAAAATTTACATAAATAAATAATCATGAAGCATACATCTCAAGTCTCAAAGAATTAAATAATTAGCAAATTTTGGTTTACAAGTTGTTTCTTTCATTTTTTAAAGGAGTTATACAGCTACCCATTTCACTCAGGGCAGGCAGATTTTAATCATGTTTCACAGGGTGGCCATCAGTTAGAACCATTCTAGAACTCGTTTAAGTGTGTCTCACCTGCCTTTGGACTCTGCAGAGGGTGACATGCAATTACTCAGAACAAGCACTTTAAAAACATGATTATAGAAACTTCTTGCTGCTTCTTAACTCTCGATTTCCCATCTTCCTGACATGTTGAAAATATGGCTAGACAATATTATTTTTTAGGCATAATAGGACCTTGATTTATTACAAATGGCCATCTGGACCCAGTGTTGGCATTATTGACTAAGCAGAGATTGAATTAAAGAAACCAAAAATGGGCCAGGCGCAGTGGCTCACGCCTGTAATCCTAGCACTCTGGGAGGCCTAGACGGGAGGATTGTTTGAGCTCACGAGTTTGAGACCAGCCTGAGCAAGAGTGAGATCCCGTCTCTGCTAAGAAGAGGAAGAAATTAGCTGGACAGCTAAAAATATATAGAAAAAAAATTAGCCAGGCATGGTGGCACACGTCTGTAGTTCCTGCTGCTTGGGAGGCTGAGGCAGAAGGATTACTTGAGCCTGGGAGTTTGAAGTTGCTGTGAGCTAATGCCACGGCACTCTAGCCCAGGCAACAGATTCAGATTCTCTCTCACAAAAAACAAAACAAACATACAAACAAAAAAAAAACACAAAAAGAAAAGCCCTGCAGGGAGAATTTTCCAGGGAACTGCTAGTGTGGTCAAATAATGACATTTTCCGAGAATGGTTCTTTCTGGAAATCTCTAATCCAAATTTGTCCACTCTAATATCTGCCAGACTGTTGGTTTTCAACATGGTTGTAGGGCTGGTGGTTGCCAGGCTACCGCAGAGTTGAGGAAACAGAGAAGGGAATATGGCAAATTCAGCTATTTGTCTTGAATGAATACTCCTCAGATTGTTGCAAGCCTTTGGTTAATTCTAAAAATTCCAAAAAATTGTAAATTTAACTATTATATTTTTTTCAAGTGGCATTTTTCTTTTGGCTTTTAATGAGCAGAGAATTTTAGAAGGTCCTTACCATGCCTTGCTGATACCCTGCCAATGTCGCCCCTGTTCTTGGATTTCTTCCTGAAAAGAATGCTTCACTCACTGCTGTGTTGTGACACTACTACCATAATTCAAATGTCCAAATATGTATTAGCCTCTTTCTGGACTCTCTCTCTACAGTCATTTTTTTCCTACATCAAATATGGCCCAAGGTTTTCATTCCTTGATATCTTCTTGAACCAGCCTTCTCTCCATTCATCTTCAGAACTGCATTTTATTTGCTGGAACTTTTGTATTAATGTAAAAACGATTAAATCAACTCATCAAATTTTATCAAAAAGAAAGCTTATTTTTTATTTAGAATTTATTGGTGAATATACATATATATATAAATGAATATTAAGACGTTTACAATACTGAGTTTTACAAACATTGAATATACTGTATCTTTTCAGTTGTTTGAGTCTTCTTTAATGTCTCTCCAGAAACTATCATATTACTCCCCTTAGATAGTTTGTATTTATAAATTTATATATACATACTTGATATTTTTATGGAAATAAAATTAGTGTCTTTTAAAATATTTGTTTTTCTGGTTGTTTTTTTGCTTATTAAAGAAATAAAATAATTTTTATTATAAAATTGTGACAAGTATTTTTCAATTATTTTATTCAATCAGGAAAGAAAATCACTCCCTTTTTAAATCTAATTACTTTGATTTAATCTTCCCATCTAACCAATAATCCAATTTGTTTTCAATTTGATATTTTTCATTTTTAATGTGATTTTATACCACAATATAAAATACACTTACTATATATATATATATATACTCACACACATACATATATATAAGTCAGATTTAATTTAAGCAGTTATATACCAAAAAGATTTATTACATTCTTTACCTCTTAAAATGAATTTATGAGTTTATGAATGTTTTTCACCTACTCAGAAGTAGTGAAGCAGCAAATATTGGGCCATTTCCAGAAAGTAGATGGCTTTTGTTTAGCTTGTACAATATTGACATGTTCTTTAAATTTTAAATTAGTGGCTAAAATTTTTACAAGGATATTTTGCATGAAAATAGGGATGTTTTTTCTTTTGAAAAACTAGACCTGACATTATTGGGCCTAAAAGTCCCATGGCTACAATTAGTTGGAGGTAAATAGTGGCTACTTTCTCCCCAATTTTCTACGGTATCTAATCTTATTGCTTCCCTGACACCAAGGTACTATGTAGATTGTTAACCATCATTGGGTTTACAGTGCTATTTTTTTTACAGTAACATAGAAAAGTGAAATATTTAGTGAAATAGTGAAATAAATATAGTGAAATAACTCTATAATGAGTAGGGAAATGAAAGTTAAAAGAATCTTCACAATGACTACCTCTCTGTTGAATAGGATGCAGATCTAGCACCCACACCTATAATCTAGTACCCACACCTATTTCTTCTCAAGTTGTTTCGTTTAGCAGAGATTGACAGAGTTTGAATTGATAGTACTAATGATTCTCATTTGATCACACCAACTGTGAAGTATTTCAATATTATTTAATATTATTTCAATATACACTTTCTTATTTACACTTTCTCCTATATTGAATAGATGAGATGAGATCAGGGAAAAACAGATTTTTTTTCAAAGAAAAGTTCTCTAATAGAAACAGGGCCTGATAATTTTTGGTTCTATTCTCTAATTATAACTAATTTTCCCAAAACTCACTATTTGTCTTTCCCCACATTATTTGTGGACTCAATGGCTTACGTTTATAGAATTTTGAGTTAAGAAGCTTAATAGAGCACTTCTTTTTTCTTTCTTGGAATTAATTCAATTTAGAATTTATTCTCAACTACAACACCCAAAGTCAGGATCTTCCAAATTCCTTAAGGGGGATAGGGTGACAATGAATACTTGGCTCTTTTCTTGGATGTTGAAGTTTCTTTCATCAGATTATACTCTTATTATTCTACTTTAGAATTTAGTAATAATGCCAGTTTTAAAGTTTTCCAGGATAACTTGATCCCCTGATATTTGCTAAATTTTGAGTTTTGCTGAAGAATATACAAGTAGTTTTGCTACTACCAGTAGTTAAATTAATTCCACTTAGAGTGATTGATTTCAACTCCCTTTAGGATTATTTGAAGTTGATGGATTTGGGCCTGGCTAGCATCTATGAGACCCATATTTAAATAAATCAGAATTAAATTTATTCTTAAGAATTTAGTCTCTCCTGAGACTCAGACAAATGAAAAAAAACAGATCACTTAAATAACTATTGGATACATAGATTTTCCTAAATATGTAAAATTTTAATTAAAGACAAAGCTAGATTCTTCATCCAAAGAAAGATATACCTAAGCAATACTGATGTCCAACATAGAAAGCTATAACTTACTATACAGAAATTATCTTAAGTCAATTAATCCTGTTTTAAAATTTTCTTCTAAAAACTGTGTAAAGCACAAATGAAAAAGATGGAGTACCAGGCCGATCCAGCATTATGCCAATTAGGTTATGACTTTTTAAAACCTTTAATTTATGGTTACTAGTTACCTTCTCCTCTCCAGGAAAAGTTAAAGAAAAAAAGGACAACATTCATTAATATTATTGATTAAATATGTTTTCTATTTGCTACTTCTATTTCTATAGAGTAATATAGTAAACTGTGATCTATTAATTTAATTTCTTCTATTTAAAAAATAAGCTTAGAGCTGTATTCATAAATATATTTTATGTTTCATAACCTATAATTATTTTCTGGAATAATTGTTTTATATATTTACATAATGCAGTTGCTGAAGTCAATTGAAGTATTAAAAATGAGATTTGCAATGATAGTACACTTAAATCGAATTTCACACATTATTTAATATTTATGTTTTTAGTAGTGTATAACTTTTCAACATGAATTATAATTGATAATTTTATTTAGACAGACTATTACATACCACAATAAATATTCATTTACTGTATTTATTTAATTATTAACTTTTAAATTTTATTGCTTCCCCATTATAATGGTTCACTTTCTTTCTAGTAATAAATATAGTAATTTTATTTATGTGTGATTTGATTAGCTAAAAACCAAATCTCTAAATAATTTCTTTCAAAATGTTCAGATACTATGATCACATTGTTTTTAAATGATCATTTACTATCCCCAAAATAATATTAGTAAAACATCATTAGTTATTTAAGATATTATTCTTCATATAATTACTATTTGGAATAACATCTGAATATTTATTGAAATATTAACTTTCTTTAACATCTTTAACAAAATGTTATGGTGGAAACTACATTGTATCTTAGGTGTTGACTGATGGTTTATTACTCTTTAAAATATCCAATATTTAAATTTAAAATATTCCCCAAAAAAGAAAAGAAGGAAGGTAAAAAGAAGGAAAGGAAGAAAATAGCTAAAGTTTCAACTTATAAATCCATAGATTATTCATACTCATAATGTAGACAATAGAGATGGAAACAATCTCTAGACAAATGACTTTCAGACAGCATCTGTTTTTCTGAAAACTCTTGAGGCAAAAATGTAAAGACTTACCAGGCAGGAAAAGCTCTTTTATACAGCCTTCCTAAAACTCTGCATAAGTTTTAAAATTTAAACTCACGATATGATTTCCAGAACAGTTTAGTGTTTTTCTTCTATGTATATCTTCATGTAGAATTCTAGATAAATGTTTTAAATAATCCAATTACAAGTGGACAAAGAATCTGAACTGATATTTCTCTAAAGAATACACAAATGGCCAACAGGTAAATTTAAAAAATGCTCTATATCACTAATTATCAGAGAAATACCAATCAATACCACAATAAAATATCATCTTACACCAGTTAAAATAGCTTGTATCAAAAAGACAGGCAATAAAAATAGATGTTGGTTAGAATGTGGAGAAAGGGGCATTCTCACACACTGTTGGTGGGAATGTAAATTATTAGTAGTAATCACTATGAAGAAGAATATGGAGGCTCTCCCCTGCAAAAAAAAAGAAACTAAAAGTAGAACTACTTTATAATTCAGAAATGCCACTACTGTGTATATATTCAAAAGAAAGGGAATCAATATATCAAAGAGATATCTGCACACCCACATTTACTGCAGCACTATTCACAATAGTCAAACTGTGGAATCAACTTCAGTGCCCATCAACAGATAAATGGATAAAGAAAATGTGGGGTGTGTGTGTATATACATATACACACCACATATATAATGCATATACATATATAACACATATATATACATATATGCAATGGAATATAATTCGACCATAAAAAAATAAAATCCTGTCATCTGCATCAACATGATTGGAACTAGAGGCCATTATGTTAAGTGAAGTCAGCCAAACACAGAAAGACAAATACCCACTGTTCTCAGTCATATGTGGGAACTAAAATATTGGACCTCATGAAGATGGAGAGCAAATTGGTGTTACTAGAGGCCAGGAAGAGAGAGGGGAGGGAAAAAGATGAAGTTGACAAAGAGAATATAAATATATTTATTATCACTGAATTAATTGTAAATTTAAAAACCAATAAAAATTGTAAATTATATATGTATATTTATTTCAATAAAAGCTAAAATCAAATTTATAAATGAAGTTTAGATAAATGTTTTATTTGGCCAGATCCATTTGACAATTTTGCAAAATGCTACAAAACATATGTGCGTGCACGCATGTATGTGGGCAGAGGAGGAGAAAAGAGGAGAGAGATAAATAAAGATCTAGTGGATATTATATTTTATTATTATTTTGCTATAATCTCCATAATCAAAATTTTGTGACACATTGTGATTTTTGACTATTATAAGTAGGCTCTTAGCCAAATAATTTTTGTGTAGAATATGGTAGTAGAAATTTATAGAACTCCCCAATTTTACAGAGAACATTAGAGATTGTTTACTTAGCAGTGGGATTATTGCTAGAATATAGATTTCTTATCTCTTAATCTTGATCACCTCCCCCACCAATGACTCATTTGTTGCTTTCTTTGCATCCTGAATCATGTCTTTTAAAATGATATTGGAACAGTCATGAAGAACTCAGTTTAAAGCATATTATATTGTTTGCTCCTCAAAATGCTGAATTTCAAAAGACTATACCACCTGATGACATACAGCGGTACGTCACTGGTGATATTTCTATGATAATATGCTTACTTAAAGGCCAATGAAATAATATAAATTCCATAAATTCAAATAAATAAGCAGCTAAGAAAAAAGGTTGAATAGGTCTGTCCAGGAATTCTAATTCCTCCTGGGTGAACTTAGGGAGGTTGTATGTTTCTAGGAATTTGTCGATTTCCTCCACATTATGTAGTTTTGGGGCATACAGGTTTTGATACTATTCAAAGATAATATTTTGTATTTCCATGGTGTCTGTTGTGATTTCTCCTTTTTCATTTCTAATTGAGTTTATTAGTGTCTTTTCCTTCGAGTTCTTGTTAATCTGGCAAGAGGACTGTCAATTTTGTTTATCTTTTCAAAAAACCGGCTTTTGGTTTTGTTGATCTTCCATATAGTTCTTTTATTCTCGATTTAATTTAGTTCTGCTTTGATTTTAGTTATTTCTTTTTTTCTGCTAGGTTTGGAGTAGATTTGCTATTCCTTTTTCAATTTCTTGAGACTGTTTATCAGATTGTTGATATTTGAGCTTTCTGTTTTTTGGATGTGAGCTTTTAATGCTATTAGTTTTCCTCTCGGGAATGCTTTTGTTGAATCCACAGATTTTGATAACTCGTGTCCCCGCTATCATTAAGTTCAAAGAATGTTTTAATTTCTCTCTATATTTCCTCCTTTGTCCAATAGTTATTCAACAATAGATTGTTTAATTTCCATGATTTTGTGAAGTGGTGTGTATTTCTGTTGGAATTGAACTCTAACTTTATACAACCATGATCTGAGAAGATACACGGTATTATCTCTATTTTTTTGAATTTATTGAGGTCTGATTTGTGGCCTAGTATGTGATCAATTTTGGAGAAAGTTTCATGAGCTGATGAGAAGAATGTATATTTGGTTTTATTTGGGTGGAATGCTCTGTAGAGGTCTAACTCCAGTGATATTGGCCTTTATCAAAAAATCCCAAAGCAACAAATGCTGAAGAGGATGTGGAGAGATAGGAACACTCTTACATTGCTAGTGGAACTGCAAATTAGAGCAATCTCTGTTGAAAAGAATTGGGAGATACCTCAAAGAGCTACAAGTAGAACTACCATTTGATCCAGCAGTAGCACTATTAGGCATCTACTCAAAGGAACAAAAGTCATTCTGTAATAAAGACATCTGCACTCGAATGTTTATGGCAGCACAATTCACTATTGCAAAGATATGGAAACAACCCAAGTGCCCATCAATCCATGAGTGGATTAATAAAATATGATATATGTATACAATGGAATACTACTCAATTATAAGAGACGATGGTGATCTAGCACCCCTTTTATTTTCCTGGATAGAACTTGAGCCCATCCTCCAAAGTGAGGTATCACAAGAATGGAAGAATAGGCATCACATGTACTCACCATCAAACTGGCACTGACTGATCAACACTAAGGTGTGCACACAGTAGTAATATTCTCTGGGGGTTGGGCAGTTGGAGGTGGGTAAACTCACAACTAATGCACATGATGAGCTTTGTAGGGATGGAAAGGGCATGCCTCAAATCATGGTTGGGATGTGGCAAAGTCATAACATGTAACTGAAATGTTTGTACCCCCATAATATATTGAAATAAAAAAAATAAAATGTTGAATAGACTTCTTTTCAAAAAGTTGGCTATATATGTAGGCATGTGCATATATATGTACACATATATATGATTTTCTCTTGTTGTATAATCCAAAATATTTGTTGCTAAAAAATAAGCTCTTACAGAGTAAATCAACAATGTTGTTAGTATTATTCAAGAGATTTCAGTGCATGAGCAAGTGATATTGATGTGTAGTTGTACTAAGATATCAATGCCTGACTTTAAAAGACCGGCATTTCAACTTATATCTTATTTTTCATACTGATGCAAAAGACTGCCTTACTGTTCTTGACAAATGAAAATTATTAGTTAGACTCTTAATCCTCACAAGATGACAATTGATCAAACCTAGTGGAAGTTATTATGAGGTCAAAATGTTGTAACAGATAGTAAGCAACTCCATATGTCTAGTTCTAGTCAAATCTTTGACAGATCTGTCATTTTAGTTACCTTCAATAGAAGAATTGTAGAAATCATTTTTTCTGTAGTGGTTTTTGACAATTTAAAATTGGGAAACCAAGTTGATTTTATTATTCATATTAGATATGTCACATTTTTCCTCCTGGCTGTTGGCTGTTCTTGTCAGTCATATCTATATGATCTTGCTGTATGCACATCTTAATACAAAATGTGGATGGTGGTGCTGGTGCTGTTGATGGTGCTGGTGGTAGCAGAATACCATTGCTATTGTTCCATATATGAGGAATATGTAGTATACAATAATTAAGAGACTGCCTAATAGTTTCCTTTAGGTTTCAAATAACTCACTATACTTTTTTCTCAAAATAGCTGTTCTTTGAATTTTTCTTAATTTCTTAAAAATATTTTATAGTTTTACCTGGCTACTAAATTTTATAAGCTAATTTATAGAAAGAGCATGCATGGTATTCAAATGTTAATAACAATTTAAAATATATGATGTTTTTTGTTGAAGGCTGGATGTAATGTGCAAATTTCCTATGGAATAGTGTGCATTCATGTGTTGGAGTGGGTTGGGGGTGATCTCTTTAAGATATCTCTTTCCCTTAAGCTACTTTTATGTGAAAATTCCGGTTGGCGACAGCAATCCCAGTTTCCTATGATTTCAAATGAATAGTAGTCCAACATTCAATGTAAACTCTAGAAAAGAGGCCATTCCACAACCCAAATATAATTCGATGAGCTGCAGTATTATTGGTTAACATTTCAAACATAAGAGCTTTCTAGGCATTGATTCCTCCACATTCCTTGCAATAATTTACCTAATTTGTTTGATTGATTGACTCTGTGAATTGCAGGACACATATATTTGAGTGCAGTACCTACATCATCAAATCAATATAGAGCCGTGTTCCTGCATTAAGTACCATTTTAGAAAGTGTGATTGAATTTCCATAGAAATGAATTGATGTGGTAGCTTTCTTTGCTATTTGCATTAGACGGAAAATAAGAAGCAAGGTAGTATAAGTTTGCTTTGTTTTATTATGACAATAGAATCCGCTTTATTTTTTAAGGGGTTGTTAGTCCTTGAATTGGATATCAGGTAGCTTTCAAAAGCACAGTATTTAAATAATGGATATTAATTATTAATATTATACATTATATAGGTCCAAAATTATATAGGATACATTCACCGAGACAACTGTGAATTTGGATATTTTAGTATGATTCTGAAGAATAAATAGAGTTCCTAGAAAGACTATGTAATTGACTAAAAGATTATTGTGACGCAAACACATAAAATGTTATCTAAAATTGTATTTAAAAATTCCTATCAGGAAAATAACTTTATAAATTATACATTGGTATAAATTATATGAATGCTGTAGCTCTCAGATGCCAAAACAACTATTTTTTATTTATGCAAATTTATGGGGCACATGAGAAATTTTGTTACAAATATTTAATGCGTAGTGATCAAGTCAGGGTATTTAGGGTGTTCATCATGTGAGTGTAATACAGTGTTAAGTATAGTTATCCTACTTTCCTATCAAACATTGAATTTACTTCTGCTATCTTACTCTGTTTGTACTTTTAATTCACTTCTCTTCACCTTCCCCTGTTTCCAGTCTCTGTTTTTCCACTGTCTACCTCCGTATGTTCAAATTTTTTAGCTCCCACATATATGTGAGAATGTGGGATATGTGCTTTTCTGTGCCTGGCTGATTTCACTTAAGATAATGACCTCCAGTTCCATCAGTGTTGCTGCAAATGATATGATTTCCCTCTTTTTTATAGCTGAATAGTATTCTGTTTCACATATGTGTGTGTGCATATATGTATATACACAGTGGGATTGTTGAATTGAATGGTAGTTCTATTTTTCATCTTTTGAGAAATCTCTATACTGTTTTCCATAGCAGATACACTAGTTAACATTCCCACCAACAGTGTATAAGAGTTACCTTTTATCCACATCTTCTATGGAAAGGATTGCCCACATTATGGAAAAGAACCCAATAGAGAGAGTATGATGAAAGATTGGAAGGATTACACCATTGAAAATGTCATTGTTGTTATGGATAAAGCCGTGAAAGCCATGGAGCCTAAAACAACAAATTCTTTCTGGAGAAACTGCATCCAGATGCTGTGTATAACTTCACAGATTTACAACAAAGACAATCAAGAAAATCATGAAAGAGATTGTGAACATGGCAAAAAAGATAGGGGGGGTGACGAAGGGTTTCTAGATATAGATCTTGGAGAAATTCTAGAGTTAACAGACACCACACACCAGAAGAATTAACAGAAGACAACTTGACAGTTGATGAGTGCTTCCAAACCAGTGCCAGATGATGAAAAAGAAGACATAGAAGAAGCAGTGTCATAAAACAAATTGACATTAAACAATCTGGCAGAAGGGTTCCAATAATTCAAAACTGCTTTTGACTTCTTTTACAGCATGGACCTTTCTATGATACAGGCACTGAAACTAAAGAAAATGGTGGAAGAAGGATTGGTGCTGTGAAACATTTTTAGAGAAATAAAAAAGCAAAAAAGTCATACAGAAATTACAATGTATTGCCATAAAGTTAAATGAGATGTGCTTGCCTATCCTGCCTCCAGTTCTACTTCCTCCACCTCTTCCACCTCTACCACTCCTGAGACAATAAGATCAACCCCCCATTTTCTACTTCCTCATCGGCCTACTCAATGTGAAGACAATGAGGATGAAGACTTTTGTGATGATCTAATTTCACTTAATGAACAATAAATACATTTTGTCTTTTTTTATGATTTTGTTAATAACGTTTTCTTTTCCCTAACTTAATATATTGTAAGAAGACAGTATATATACATATATCATGCAAAATATGTGTTAATGGACTATTAGTGCTATCATTAATGTTTCTAATCAACAGTAGGCTATTAGTTAAGTTTTGGGGGAGTCAAAAGTTATACAAAGATTTTTGATAGCACAGGGGGTTGACACTCCTAACCCCTACATTGTCCAAGAGTCAACTGTGTGTGTGTATATATATATATATACACACACACACACACACACACATGCACACTTACACAGACACACACACACACACAGATAGAGACAGAGAGAGACAGAAATTTTATGGAATTGACTAAGGCAATTGTGGGGACTGGTCAGTCTGAAATCTGTAGGGTAGGTCAGCAAGCTGGAAACTGAAGCAGGATTTCTATGTTAGTCTTGAGGCAGAATTCCTTCTTTTCCAGGACAATTCAGTGTTTGTTCTCAAGGCCTCCAACTGATTGTATGAGCCCCACCCATATTATCAAGGGTAACCTCCTTTGCTTAAAGTCAACTGATCGTGAAAGCTAATCATATCTACAAAATAGCCTGACAGCAACATCAAGACTACTGTTTGACCAAACAGCTGGGCACCATGGCCTAACTAAGATGACAGATAAAATTAACCATCACAACATTACATAAATAAAATAGATCATTGATTTCATTTTCCCCTTTTAAAAAGATAGTTATTAGTTATCAGTACATTGTGTAAGTATAATCTTAATCTTATGGTTATAATGAATATATAAGAAAATAGCTCATTAGAACAACTGACTAGTATTAGGCTAAATTATTGTATACTGAATTGTTTAATAGCTAGCTTATAAATAGAAGCTATTATTTTGCAGATCACCTGAAAATAGAGTTAGCAATCTTCCTCTTGAAGTCAAATGGATAGATTAACATGAGTTATTCATAATCTCTTTTAATCCTACATAATGACCCTAGGATATAAGGTTATTCTATTTTTAACCAAATCCGCTGCCCAAGCTATCTTTAGCTCTATTTTTTGGAGGTAATTGGAGACGTTTATTACCTTGATTGTGGTGATGGTTAACAAGGATGTATACAACTGTCTAAACCCACCAAATTATTTACATTTATTATGTTCGAAGTTTTTCATATACTATTTATAACTTAATATAGTTGGCAAGATAATCATAAAGAGCTTAGCATAGTATCTAGTATGCAGCTAGTATTTGATAAATGTTAGATATTGTTATTATGCCAGATTCTACACTATACACACTGCAAGGAGACTAGACATAAAGTCCTGGGGTAAATGACAATGGTCTACAATGGGAAAGCATTCAACCTCTAACCTATAAATGCTAAAAATATTAAGCTTCAATCCAGCCCCTGTCCAAATGTCAACAAATTCTGAATTTCAATGAATGAATAGTTTCTGTAACATTAGTGTCTGTCTACTCAGAGTCATATAGGATCCTACCTACCTGACAACCTAACCAAGCATAGTTCACAAAATGAATACATTCCAAAAAACTGAACATGCTACACAGATGTCAATTGCCCCCCTGGCCAGTGCTTTGCTATAGCTCCATTTTTAAAGCAATATAATAAAAATTTATCCAGAGGTTTATATAGTTTTATAGTTGATAGATTTTCAAGTTCATTTCAGAATGAATGATATGTAAAATTATACCATAAATGATTAATTATAACAATATTATTTTTCTGAAAGATAAACAAGGAAAAGGTTATAAGTATTGTTGAGATATTTTCTTGGTATCTGCAAGTATACACCATAATTGATTGCTTTGTGCCATAAAAAATTATATTTGAAGGATGATATTAATTATTCTAATTATTCTTGCTATTTCTTAAAGGGAAGGGTTTTGATACTCACCATCAAATTGGTACTAATTGATCAACATTTATGTGTACATATGATAGTAACATTCATTTGGTGTCAGGAGCTGAGAGGGGGGAGGAGGGGATGGGTCTATTCACATCTAATGATTGCAGTGCGCACTATCTGGGGTATGGACACACATGTAGCTCTGACTTGGTGAGACAAAGGCAATATATATTACCAAAAGATTTGTACCCCGTAATATTCTCAATTTAAAAAAAAAGGATTCTTACAATTGCTTAAATATCTATTTTGAGACATTATTTCACAATTTTTCTTTAATATTTGGGACTTTTTAAAGACATTCTTTTTAAAAAAGATGGCCTACCACCTAACTTAGAAAGGATGGCCTTGAATTTAGCTGCCTAATCAATAATTATAAAAGTGAGATTCATTTCAATGATATCCTTCTTTACATAATCTTTTGGTTTCTAAACATGCCATTTTCCCCTAAGTAAGAGGGTATTATAGGAAATGAAGGAACATATTTATTTCTTCCATGAAAATACTTCTGACCAATGAGTCTTTAATGATATTATCACATTAGAATGCTATAGACTGAGATTAGCTCATCATTCCAGGAAAGGAATTCTGTTGAACAAATTTTGGTAGATTATTTTGGCTCCTTTTTTTTCCTGAGAGTTTTCGGAAACATATTAGAAATTAATCATGGATCAGCTATAAAATAATGCAGAGCTGTAGTTGAGTAAGCACAGAAAATTTTAATTCTTATCAAAATTAGTAGGTTAAAAATTGATTTAACAATTTTTATATTAAAAAGCCTCTTAAATGATTGAGCTTATGCTTGCCTTTGAATAAAAATATACACATGAATGTTAAATATCATTTTTGAAAATATTATATCATAAAAGAACCTCTTTGAAAAATAAAATTACAAATATATTTATTCTTTGAAATCTGAAAAAAAATCATAATCTCTCCTTATTCCCTTATAGCCAGAGATTAATAATCCATGTTATAATTTCTGATTTCCTCTATTTTGTTAGATAGAGAATCAGCATCTGAAAACAATATCAGGCTGCTTACAGAAATTGTGGTCTTGGTCTTTTGGTTTAACCATTTACTCACACATGATCTTAGATTCAGGTACCATCACATATTTTGTTTTATATATTCCTGTTACAATCTTCCTTATTTTGTCTTCAGTATTTCAAAACTTTTGTTGCTCTTCTTGAATCCTTTTCATTTAATCAAGTGGTTCTCAAAGTTTTGGATGCATCTAAATCACCTGGAGGTCTTGTTAAAACACAAATTGCTTTGGGTAGTATAGCCATTTTAACAATGTTGATTCTGCCAATCCACGAGCATGGTATGGTTTTCCACCTGTTTACATCTTCTGCTATTTCCTTCCTCAATGTCTCGTAGTTCTCTCTGTAGAGGTCTTTTACTTCCTTAGT
>CAUYSK010005568.1:0-44535 GCA_963575035.1 Avahi laniger | reverse complement strand
AATTTCTTTCTATTTTTGGTAGAGATGAGGTCTCGCTCTTGCTCAGGCTGGTCTCGAACTCCCGAGCTCAGAACGATCCGCCCACCTCGGCCTCCCAGAGAGCTAGGATTACAGGCGTGAGCCACCGCGCCCGGCCTCTTTATATTAATTCTTATTCCATTACTTTCCATCTTATATTTGTCAATTTTCTTCCTTTATACATATTCCTATTGTTCCTATCATTTTATGACTCTTTACCAAAATATTTACCCTGCTTTTTCTTCTTACAACTTTATATCATATAAATTCTGAGAAATATTTAATACTCATACAATAAATATAAAATAATATTCATTGTGCAGATACATTATCAGGTAATGCAATTTTTTTGAGCTCATATTTAGACCAGGCATTATTCTAATAGCTTTGCATATATTTAATGCATTTAATCTTAATGATAGCCCTATAAGTATAAAGTATTATTATATTCTCATTTTACAACCAAGGCATAGATAAGTAACTTTACAAAAGTTGTACAGCTATTAAGTATCAATGCCATGATTGGAATGTAATCAGTTAATGCACGCAGTCTTGGCATGCGAGCTCATGCAGATAACCGTTCTGTTATACTGTGCTGTGACAAAGCAAGTTGTACGTGAATAAGCAGACCAGTAGGTATGAATACTTAATATTAAACATGTCTCTGAGGTGAGATAGGCTATATCATAGGGATAAAAGAAGTTGTAATTGTAAGGAATATGGACTGTAGAGGGTATGATGATACACAATCAGCAAGTGGTATTATAAAAATCAAAAGTTAGTAAGAATATTATTTATGTATCATCTATCTGAGCCAAGAAATGAACTGGGGATTTTACATATATTATCTCATTGAAGCCTTATAATGACACTTTTGAGTAGTTACTATTATTCCTATATTATAGATGAAGAAAAAGAATCTCATATATATTAAGTAACTTGTCCAAAAGTTGCTAAGCTAGGAAATGGCAGAGCTGAGGTTTGAACCTGGTCATGTCTTGTCTGTTTTCGTTTCATTGTGCTGTGCTTCTTCTCTGACTATAATAGAGTGCCCTGGCAGAAAGGCAGGGCACAGGCACACAGCTATTGCTAGAATGTAGTTAGATCTGTGCTTAATCTTAGAAAAAAGTATTGTAATAATGTTAATTTGTTCTTCAAATTGGAGTTTAAAGGAGTATAGCTAGTATTCTGCAGTAAGCCCAGTAAAAGCAGTATTTGTTGCAAAACCATTATCTTGTGATCTTGGCTTCTTTATCTTTTTGTGTTTCAGCTATTATCTTCTACAACATGTATGTGCTTAATAGGCATCTGTTTATAGCCAAAAATGTTTTATCATATTAGGAGTAGTATTTGGACTCCGGAAGTAACTACTACATAAATATTATATTTCAGTTCTTAGTCTAAACATTGACATTTGACACCACCATGTTTTTCCTTTATAACATCACACTTTTACTTGGTTTTGTCATTTTTTTTTCTTCTGACACTGACAAAGAGATTTGTTCATAGCGAACTGACTCTGAAGATGACAACTCTTCATTGTATCTCAATGGCTTAAGCTCCACATGCGATTTCTTCTCTGTCTTTAATTAAACTTGTTTTTTTCAGTGTTGTAGCTGGGAGCACTGTGTTGACACAACTCACTCTTGTACAGAACAGATTAAAATGTCAGTGTTGTAATGTTCTCATCTGTGGGAAAAAGAAAATATTTGGGGTATTTTATTTATAACTTTTAAAAGACTCCTCTGTGGAGAAAGATTACTTGTAAGATGGAAAACTATTTGACAGTTAAAGGGACAGAACTCCATTTAATATTAGTCTAACAAAAAAGGAGGGGAAAGTATGAAAACTTACTAAAACTCTATTCTAGGGATTTAGAACACATCTTTCTCTTTATTTCCTTTTTAATTTTCACTTCATTGTATCTTTTAATTCTCTAGTGTTCTGCTTAATCCTTCCAGATGCTGTGTATGCAGAATATTGACAGTTTCCACAAAAGACAGTCAGTCATTACAGTAAACACATATATTATGTGGAAGAGGACTACTAGTCAAGGGTAATGGAGTTGTTGTATTGAGCCTTTAACCTCAAATCACAAGTCTGAATGTATCTGTTTTTACAGTGGATCATTATTATTTGAAAGCTATTTATTGGTAAATAAGACCAGCAAGTTCAACATGCTGCATTTCTGGCATTTCTGGCTATCAGACAATCACAGGGTATAAGCCATGTCAATTAGCACTGGGTGTCATGCAAATTTTAGAAGTCATAATAAAGAGATGGGCTTACTACAAATTGATAAGTTGAGACTTAATAATAGGAGCTAAGACTTATGGGACATTTACAATATATCTGGAATATTTGCAAGTATTTATATGTATTGATTGTCTAATCCTCACAACTCTAAGAGTAGATAATATTATCCCCATTTTATAGTTAAGGAAACTGAGGCTTACAAATGTAAAATGACTTAGTGTCCAAGGCAACACAGAAAGTGGAGAAACAAGACTTGAATCCAAAGGATCTGGTTTTGTAGCCTCTTAGAGAGTTTCTGCAATTTTATTAACTTTTGATATTGTGCAGTTAGGAGCTTTTACTCTCTGGGGATATTGTTAACCAACATGTAATGTTAGGTAGATGAAGAAGGTAAATATTAAAATGACAAGGAAAATTCTTTCTTATGTTCATGTGGCAAGTGGTTGCCAGGCAAAATGCCTGGTCTTCTTTGTGTTTATCTTAATTGGCAAAGGAATTATGGATTGTTCTAGTTTGTCCATATAAAGGCAAAGGTAGCTTTCTAGAAAGGTGGACAATAGCATTCCAAGTGCCTACTCCATAGTCCTGGTTTTAGAAGTTAGCTGCCCTCTAGCAGAGCATCTGCCTTTCAGACCTTATTTAGAGATTTGCCTGGTTAAGTTGTCCCTTGGGTTAACAGCTGTGGAATCTGCATTTCTTTGACATTGCTGCCTTCTGTGTAAGTTACAGATGTTCTCTAATGCCCTTTAGGACTGCTCTTGGAAAGAGAGAAAAGAGGAAAAAACTTTTTTCTTTTTAAAGGGATCTATCCTAGGTTCTAAGTAGGTAGAAATATATTTACTGAGTTTTTCCCCTTTTTGGTACCCTTCAATCTTTCAAACTACTCTGTGCAGCCCTGCTGCTATGGGATCAATTTGTTGGCAAGGGTTATTCAAACATGAGTAGAATTTGTGTCCTCTTTAGAATAAAGTGCTAAAGCCAACAATAACAATTTTCATGTGGGAACTGGTGCTTGATATCCAAGTCAGACTATACTTGGTGGTCTATAATTTACTCTAGATTAAAAACATGCATTTGAGGGAAGAGAGGGTCCTTTCCCAGATTATTTTTTGTTTGTTTGCTTTCATTTTCAGTCTTTCTGTGACTTTTTTTTACATGTTGTTTTTAAATAGAATTTGTTCTAGAGGTGGTTTTTCTTTTTTTTATTTTTTGCCTTTTCATTCAGAGGTGGGAGGTTAAATACTTGAAATGAGACATATAATAGAGCTCTTTTTAAAAAAATTAATATTTATATTAAACTATAATTTTCAGGTAAATAAATCTGAAGTGTATAATTTTATGAATTTTTGTATATAGGTAACTTGGTTCTTTCTTCTCCACTTCCATTTTATTTTACTTTTATTCTTTGCTCCTCTATGGCTGGAGAGAAAAGTTACATAATCTTGAAGACTTACTTATTTTAGATTTTTGGATTTCAGCCTCAGTTGGACACTTAGTATTGTGTGTCAGTTTTTGTCAGTGTTCCACACTGATATTCCTCTTTCATTCTCTCAGTAGTTACTTCAAACTTTCGTGACTATCTTCAGGATTTCTTTCTTACAATTTCCATATTAGCTTTTAGCAGATGACTTTCCTCTTACTTCACCAAGAAAGTAGAGGTTATCAGGACAGAACTCTCTTTTCTCCTGCTAACTCCCTTATAGCTCCTCAATATTTAAAAATGGTGCCCGTAACTGTCCATAACTATCCTTCCTTTCCTCTCTCCTGTCTGAAGCTGTGCTTTCATTCCCTTCTATCTTCTCAATGACTGACATTTTCTGTATATCACTTCTTTAGCCTCTGTATTGACTTATTCTTCTAAGTATATAGGCATAATTGAGACTTCCCAATTAAAAAAATAAAAACAAGATAATACGAAGTTTACTCTTGACCCTCTGCCACCCTCTAGTTAGTATCCCACTTGTCTCCTTCACCTCAAGGTCAAGCTTCTTGACTCTAACCGTTTGCACTTTTTCATCTCTCATTTGCTCCTCTTCATGTGTAGGTTGCATTTTCCCCTTCTCCGCCAAAACTGCTTTCGCCAAAATCATTTGACTTTTGTCAAATCCAGTAAATACCTTTTTGCTTTTCCCAAAACACCTTCTTTGATGTCATTTTCTCTGATTTTTCCTTCTTCCTCTACAATCCTTCCTCAAACTCCTTTTGAGGAAGGATTACTCTGCCCATTCCTTATATGTAGGATTATCCAGGATTCTGGCTTTATTTCTATTTTATGCTTCTTGTAAGCAATCTGGTCCACATATGCAAGGTTTTAGTTACTGTCTGTCCCTCCTATATCCTGATGCTTCCTAATTCTAGTAATGTTCTGAACCTCTTTTGATTTCCAACTTTATAGAACTAACTTTTCTCTTGACAGTTGTATGTGTTGTAGACATACGTGAAACACGGATATCATTTTCCTTGAGAATGTCCTTTCCCCAAACTAAACTTTTTTCCTTTGTTATGTGCTCTATCCTGGTTGGTAGCACCTTCTTTGCCAGGCACTAGATTCTAGGGGTCCAGGGCTACAAAGACATTATAAGATAAGGTTCTTGCCTTCAATCACAGAGACTGAGGGGGTAGGCAGAGACATTATCAGAGAATTACATTACATTACAATGTAGTAAAAAAAAAAAAGGTCTGTATCATCTGCATTTGTAATACAAAAAAAGGACATTAAACTCAAATTGTGGTTTCAGCAAAAGTTCAGGAGAAGAGGATGCCTTAGTGGAATCCTCAGAAGTAGGAGCTTGCTCTGACTCATCCTTTCCTCCTTCCCCTTTTCCTGCAATTTTTGCTGAGTTCCTTTAATTCTAGACTCTTAATGTCTTCCAAATTTGTCCTATCTTTTCTATCACATCTGTTACTGCTTTTAGTTTAGGCATCCTTGGGTTACTATGGCAATCTCCTAATGGTCTACCTTTCTCCATTCACACTATTTTCCCCTGATCTGTTATCCATATTGATACTACAGTAATTTTTATTTTAAAAAAAACAGTGTGATCATGTCCTTCACAGGTTTAAATCTTCCAGTGGCTTCCCATTGCTTTGGAAAGGTAACTCCTTAGCATGGCACACTGGGCCCTTCAAGTGCTGGCTCTGCCTCTTGCCTCATCTTGTTGTTATTGTGGCTGTTGTTTTAGTGGCTTTATTGAGATGTAATTCATGTGCCTTGCAATTCACCCATTTAAACTACACAATTCAATTCAATTTAATATATTGACAGAATTTTTCAACCATCAATTTTAGTATAATTTTATCACCCCAGAAAGAAGCCCCTTACCCATTAGCAATCACTCCCCATCTTGCTCCACCTCACCCCTAGGCAATTACCACTATATTCTCTGTTTTTATAGATTTTGCCTATTCTGGGTATTTCATATAAATAGAACCATATAATATGTGGTGGTTTGTGACTGGCTTCTTTCACTTAGCATAACATTTTCAAGATTTATCCATGTCGTAGTGTGTATTAGTGCTTCTATTTTATGGCTACGTAGTATTTCATTATATGGATTTATCACATTTTATCCACTCATCAGTTCATGGACATTTGGGTGGTTTCTATATTTTTGGCTATCACAAATAATGCTGCTATGAAAGTCATCTAAGAGTTTTTGTGTGGATGTATTTTTTCATTTCTCTTGAGTATATACCTAGGAGTAGAATTGCTGGGTTATATGGTAAATCTATGGTTCACCTTTTTGAGGAACTGCCAGACTTTTTTCCAAAGTAACTGCACCTTTTTACATCCTCACCAATGTGTAAAGGTTCCAGTTACCTCATATCCTTGACAACACTTGTTATTTTTCATTTTTTTAATATTGCTTTACTAATGGGTATGCAGTAAGTAGTATATTATGGCGGTTTTAATTTGCTTTTCCCTTATGGCTAAGGATGTTGAGCATCTTTTTATGTGCTTCTTGGGCCTTTGTGTATCTTCTTTGAAGAAATGTCTATATAAATCACATTTTAAAAATTGAGTTATTTATTTTGTGTTATTGAGTTGTGAGAGTTCTTTATATATTCTAGACATGAGTTTCTTATCAGATATATAATCTGCAAATATTTTTCCCCATCTACAAGATTGCCTTTTGTCTTCCCTGATAGTGTTCTTTGAAGCATAAAAGTTTTTAATTTTGATGAATCCCCAAAATATCTAATTTTTCCTTTTGCCCTATGTGCTTTTGGTGTCATAGCTAAGAAACTACTTGTCAATCTAAGATTATAAATTTACTCCTGTATTTTCTTCTAAGAGTTTTGTAGTTTTAGCTCTTTATAGTTAGATCTATGATCTATTTAGAGTTAATTTTTGTGTATGGTGTGGGGAAGGGATCGAACTTCATTCTTCTGGAGGTGGAAGCAATTGATATCCACCATTTGTTGAAAAGACTGCTTTCCCCCTATTGAATTATCTTGGTGCTTTTGTAAAATAAAATCAATTGACCATAAGTGTAAAGGTTTATTTATGGACTCTCAGTTCTATTTAATTGATATATATGTCTATTCTTACACCAGTACCACTTTATCTTTGTTACTGTAGCCTTGAGGTAAAATTTTAAAAATTTGTTTTACTTTTTTTTATTTTTTAGAGATAGAAGTTACACTGTTGTCCAGGCTGGAGTGCAGTGGCTTGATTATAGCTCATTGGAGCCTTGAACTCTTGGGCACAAGTGATCCTTCTGCCTCAGCCTCTTGGTAGCTGGGACTCCAGGTGCATGCTGCCATACCAGGCTAAATTTTTTCATTTTTCTTTCTTTCTTTCTTTTTTTTTTTTTTTTCCAAATGGGGTCTTGCTATTTTGCCTAGACTGTCTCAAACTCCTAACCTCAAGTGGTCCTCCTGCCTTACCCTTCTGAGTAGCTATGGTTACAGGTGTAAGCCACCATGCCCAGTACCTTGTAAAAAGTTTTAAAATTGGATGATGTTAAACCCCCTATTTTTTCTTCTTTTCAAGATATTTTTGGCTGTTCTGGGTTCCTTGCATTTCCATATGAATTTTAGTATTAACCTAAAATTTCTGGGGAAAAAAAAGCTGAGATATTGATACAGATCGAGTTAAATCTGTAGATCAATTTGAAGAGCATTGCCCCTTATAATCCACAAACATTGGGTGTCTTTCCATTTGTTTAGGTCTTCTTTAATTTTTTCAACAGTGTTTTGTAGTTTTCATTGTTATGAAATTCTTTTGTTAAATTTGCTCCGAAGTATTTTATTCTTTTTGATGATATTGCAAATGGAATCTTTTTATTAATTTCATTTTTGGACTATTCATTTCAAGTTTAGAAAAATACAATTTTTGTGTTGATCATGTATGCTGCAACCTTGTTGAAATGGTTTATTAGACCTAATAGGTTTTCCGTGGATTGCTTAAGATTTTTGATATACAAGATCATGACATCTACAAATAGGGATAGTTTTACTTTTTTGCTTTCAATCTAAATGCATATTATTGATACTTCATTTTCTCGTCTAATTGCCCTGGCTAGAGATTCCAATACAATATAGAATGCAAGTGGTAAAATTGGACCTCCTTCCTTGTCTTTTTTCTTTTTGTTAGGGGGAATGCATTCAATCTTTCACCATTAAGTATGATGTTAGCTATGTGTTTTCCTCGGATCCCCTTTTTCAGGTTAAGTAAGTTCCCTTCTATTCTTAGTTTGTTTAGTGTTTTTTGCCATGAAAGGGTGTTAGATTTTGACAAATGCTTTTTCTGTTTCTATTTACACAATGATGTGGATTTTGCCCTTTATTCTGTTGATACGGTATATTACATGAATCGATTTTCAGATGTTGAGCCGTTCCTACATTCCTGGGATATATCACATGTATAATCCCTTTATGAGCTGCTAGATTCGATTTGGTGGTATTTGTAAAGGCTTTTTCATTTATATTAATAAGATATACTGGTGTGTAGTTTCCTATTTTTGTGATGTTTGGTTTTGTTATCACTGTAATATTGGCCTCTTAGAATAAGCTGGGAAATGTTCCCTGTTCTTGAATTTTGGTAGAGTTTGTGAAGACTTAGTATTAATTTTTTTTCAAATGTGTGGGAGAATTTACTAAGAAGGTTCAGAAGCCATCTGAACCTGGGCTTGTGGAAGGTTTTAAAATTGCTAATTCAGTCTCTTTACTTGTTATACACAGCAATTCAAATTTTCTATTTCTTCTTGAGCCAGTTTCAAGAAGAAGCAGTTTGTGTGTTTCTAGGAATTTTCCCACTACATCCAGGTTATCTAATTTGTTGGCATGTAGTTGTTCATAGTATTTCCTTCTAATCCTTTCTATTTCTGTATGATCAATAGTGATGCCTCCTCTTTCATTCCTGATTTTAGTGATTTAAGTCTTCTCTCTTTTTTTCCTGGTCAGTCTAGCTAAAGTCTTGACAATATTGTTGATCTTTTTAAAGGAGCAGCTTTTAATTTTTATTAGTTTTCTCTGATATTTTTCTCTTTCTATTAATCTGATTAATTTTTACTCTAATCTTAATTATTTCTTTTTTTTTTTTTTGCTTGCTTTAGGTTTAGTTTCCTCTTCTTTTTTCCCAGTGTCTTAATACAGAAGGTTGCTTATTAATCTTTATTCTTATTTAATATAGACCTCACAGCTATTAATTTTTGTGTAAGTGCTGTTTTACCTGCATCCCATAAATTTTCCTATGTTTTGTTTTCATTTTAATTTATCTGAAAGTGTTTGTTTTTTGTTTTTTGTTTTTAAGAGATAGGGTCTTGCTTTGTCACCCAGGCTGGAGTGCAGTGCCACCGTCATAACTCGCTGCAGCCTTGAACTCTCGGGCTCAAGTGATCCTCCTGCCTCAGCTTTGTGAGTAGCTGGGACAACAGTTGTGTGCTACCATGCCTGGGGAATTTTTTAATATGTTGTACAAATGGGATCTTGCTTTGTTGCCCAGGCTTGTCTTGAATTCCTAACCTTAAGTGATCCTCCCACCTTGGCCTCCCAAAGTGCTGGGATTACAGGTGTGAGTCACTGCACCCAACCTGTAAAAGTATTTTCTAACTTCCTTTGCTATTTTTTCTTTGATTAATTAGCTAAGAGTATGTTGTTATTTTTCAAATATTTTTGGATTTCCCAAATTTCCTTCTGTCACTGGTTTCTAATTGCAATTCACTCTATGACTTTAGTCATTTTAAATTTATTGAGACTTATTTTATAGCCTAATATACTGCTTGTTCTGAAGAATGTACTATGTGTGCTTCAGAAGAATTCGTATGGTATTGTTGTTGGCTAGAGTGTTACAAACATGTCTGTTAGGCCCCGTTGGTTGGTAGTGTTGTTCAGATCTTCTATTTTCTTGTTGATCTTTTTCCTAGTTGTCCTATCCATTACTGAGAGTGGGATATTGAAGGCTCCAACTATTATTTTTAAATTATCTATTTCTCCCTTCCATTCTGTCAGTTTTTCTTTGTATATTTGTGACACTGTTGTTAGGAGCATATATGTTTATAATTGTTAAATCTAAGTGGTAGATTTATTTTTGTCATTGAAAATGTTCCTTTTCATCTCTAGTAATATTTTTTTGTTTTATAGCATATTTTATCTGATATTAATATGGCCACTCCGGCTTTCTTATAGTTGCTGTGTGGATTATGTTATTTTTCCATTCTTTTACGTTCAGTTTATGTAAAGGGTGTCTTTTGTAGAGAAGATATCATTGGATCTTTCTAAAAATTCTAGTCTGACAATTTGCATTGGCAGGTTTATAATAATACAATTATACTATAAATTGTTGATAGTACTTCATTGCCTAAGTAAACAATCCAAATGCAGTGATGCTCATGGAAGCTTCATATTGAGTACTTTCTGAATTATTTCTCCTTCTTGTCCCTATTCTTGCATTGTGAATGCTGCCATTGTTATAGTCTAAAGCCAGTGTGCCTCATCATATCGGGTAGGTTGTCTGATTAACAAAAGAGTAAGTTATCTAATTAGCTTTGAAACCAGAGAGTTCAGTGTCAGTGGTTGTTGGATCATATTCTTTTTAGTCAGTTAGGTATAGCATATGTATCAGAATTAAGCAGAACATTTTTCCTTTAGTAGAAATCTCTCTTTTCTACCGCCGGTAATGTTGAAGTTATAGTTTTGACTTTCGGGTTGCTAGGAATAAACTTACTTTGCACAGATAATTAACCAGACTGAATAACAAGCAATAAACATAATTTATTTCCACACTGTGTTAATAATAGAACTGTTACTATTTTTGGAGCTCCACATTATTTCCATAGTTGGATATGTCTTAATAAGGGAGTAGCTTCCTCTTACTAACTTCAAGTCACACCAAGAAACATGCTTCTGCATGAAGAGGGTTTAACTTATTTCTCAGCTAAATAATTTTTCAGCACAGGATGTTTAGGTACTTATTTTTCTTCAGGCTACAATCTATAATCTGTTAGGAAGGTAAAGTGCAAAATTTCTGCTGTTGTTGATCCAGTGCTTTTCGATCTAAGCTGTTCCTGGAGGCAAGCTATTTCTCATTTCCATTTTCCTTCCTGTACTCTGAAAGTGATAATTATGGACACCATAGCTATGAGGTAACCTCAGTGTAATATCCTGTTCATTTAAAATTGGGAATTTTTTCTGGGAGAGGGTACTGGAAAAGAAGAGTGAAATATAATTAAAAGAATTTTCTAACCCAGACTTCTATGTAGTGACATTTATAAATAAAACTCGAAAAGGGATTCTGAGTAATATTTCTAGGTTTCTACTTAATTTTGGGTTGGAAATATTCAATGTTGTATCAGTTTCTTTGTAGTTAAGTAAGCAGGACAAAGAGTTCAAATTATGACCCTTTAGAGTGTTTGTAGCTTAGTTATGTATTACTCTCACTTAATTTTATTTGTTGTTCACTGGATTTTAAACCAAAATTTAAAAAGCATTGAACACTAAATAGTTCCATAAGCAGTTCCTGTCTTTTTAATTTATGTTGAAAAACTATATAGCTTCAGGGAGAAAATAAAATTTCCTGGTAATCCACTGTTTTATCTGCCCTGTCTTGGTGATAATTTCTTTTTCAGGTAGAACATGGCAGCTTCCACATGATCTCATTTTAACAATTCGTTGGTTGAAACTAATCATCTTTAAATTTAATGGTTTTATGTCAATTATACATTCAAAATGAGAGTGCCTCATAAAAGATTTTCCTTCAAAATTATTGACACATTCCATTCAAAACTAGAAGGCTTCACTGTCCACTTGTTAGCTGATATTTGTTCCTTATCTACCATACACAAAGATAAATACTACCCCAATTTAAGTATAGCATGCTCATCACCTCAGCAAGTTCCCTTTTGCCACTTTTCAGTCAGTCAGGAGATCAATTTCAAACCCCATCTGAATGGAGGTTATACATTGGTTTGGCCCAAAAAGGCGGGATATCTTGAAGCAGGGGCTTATGGCCATAGGTGGATTCAGAGATTCTTTAATTAGCGGAAAAGAATATTAAGGTGGGCGTGACTCTTTCCAGACCCTTCAGGGAGAAATTTAGAACAAAGATCAGCCATCAGAGTTCAATCTTCAGTATCACCTTATCTTCCACTTCCATCTGGTGGGGGTTTCTGAAAAAAGAATTTAAGAACTTAGGTAAAGATGTTATCTTTTAGTTTCCATAGGGACCTAAAATACTTCATGACTCTGGCTTGCTTGGAGGACTATTAATACTACTATCTTCTTATCAGGTTGCTCTTTTACTTTTCAAGGCTAGCTAGGTACCTGGAATTTCCCTTGAAAGGACTCAAATGTTTTTTTCTTTATTTCCATACTTGGACAGGGTGGGGAGTCCAGCAGACCCCTAAAAGGGGTCCTTGTTTGGTCTCAATTGCTAGTTGCAAGAATAAATAATCTCACTAAAACTCACATCAGTATCATGTGGACATTTGGCATTTATTCCACCATTAATTGGAAGACTGGTCTGTGGAAACATTTCTTTGCATTTCAAGGGGATGAACATTTTTATATTTTAACTAAGCTGCCATCCCATTCATAAATACTAGGTTTAGGGTATTATCAGAACATCTGGAAACTGGAGTTAGCTTCTGAATAAAGTCATTCTTCTCTTCTAAAAGCAGTAGCTTAACATTTTCTCATATGTGAAGATGGGTGTCATCACCATAAATGCCAGTAAATGTCAATGGGTACTATTAATACTTGGAAGGAGAAGGCTGGGGAGGAGGGAGTATATGACGGTAAAAAAGAAAAAGGGAAAAAGTAAGGGGTAATGATGATAAAGCCCTTTAATAGTATTCAGTAAGGATATTTGAAATAATTTCAGGAGCTAACCAACAAATAGATAAGTCCAGCAAATCTCTGCTGTGATCTGTTGGTTAACTGATTAGTCCGTTCCGTCATCATTACTAGCATGCTGTTGATTCCTCTCAGTACATGGGCAGTGTTGAGAAGAGTGTCAGAAAATATTTGTTGATCATATTATACTAGTCATATAGCAGATCTGGGTATAAGTGCTTTGCTTAATTATTTTTTTTTTTTTTGAGACAGAGTCTCGCTTTGTTGCCCGGTCTAGAGTGAGTGCCGTGGCGTCAGCCTGGCTTACAGCAACCTCCAACTCCTGGGCTCAAGCAATCCTTCTGCCTCAGCCTCCGAGTAGCTGGGACTACAGGCATGCGCCACCATGCCTGGCTAATTTTTTCTGTATCTGTATATTTTTAGTTGTCCAGATCATTTCTTTCTATTTTTTAGTAGAGACAGAGTCTCGCTCTTGCTCAGGCTGGTCTCGAACTCCTGACCTTGAGCAATCCACCCGCCTCGGCCTCCCAGAGTGCTAGGATTACAGGCATGAGGCACCGCGCCCGGCCTGCTTAATTGCTTTTTTAAAATAAACTTGAAAAGATACTAATAATACAAAGAGTACCCTTTTACCCTTACCCAGTTCAGTTTCCCCTCATATTATTATCATATATTACTGCTTGATTTCTTTTAATCCTCACAAACAACCCTTAAAGAAGCTACTATATTCTGTTTTTTGTAAGAAGAAACTTTAGATCACATTGTGAGGAATGACTTGTCTATTAATTCAATAAATATTTGGGTTGAATACACATACTGTGTGTGGCAGGCATTATTTTAGGGTGGCTGTGGGATATACTGGTGAGAAAGATGGTATGCCTGTGACTTGTAATATTTGTATGATTTGTTCTATGTAATACTACATCAAACTAATATCCTTTTTGTTACTCTAGGAAGTCATTATAGGAAAAATGCTGAAATGTTTTCTTACCGGTGAAATAATACTGAATATTCCCTGTCCCCATCCCTCCCCGTCTCCACCAGACATGCTTTCTTAAAATTATGAGATCTAGTTAACACCAGATCTGTATGCTTAACCACCAGCACAACTGCTCTAAAATGTTGATAATGCCAGTTTGCATTTCTGATCATCTGTATACCTTATATTTATTACTATTGTCATCCTCTAAACATTCTTGGTTGTCTTATAACCTAAACTATATGGGCGCTGTAGGTAGTAGGTAGTATAGGTTATGTAAAAATACAGTTTTCAGCATCAAGAGAACTCCAAATTACATTTTAAGTGAGAGAGTATGGCCTGTAACTCCTGTTATCAGTAATGGGAGTACATGACTACCAGTACTCCCAGTAATGGGAGTACATGACTAACTGCCCACACTTCTTGCCGAAAATGCGACTATTCCTGAAGAGCTCACTGACCTTTGCATCCCATTATAGAGGTATGGGAGAAGCAGAAAGGGAGAAGTACCTTAAGTGATAGCTTAGCCTTAGAGAGACAAAAGAATAATCAGAGTACTTAGAAGCTAGAAGAAGCTTATAAAAGAGTGAGGAAGTGAGCTTCTTGTAACAGGGATCCCTGCTGTTCCCTATTTTCAGTGCCGCAAAGCAAACCAGGCCCCTATGGACTCTTATACTAAAGAATGAATTATGGACCTGAATTGTAATGTGGTAGTGCTAATGATTTCATCAGAGACCATGGTTCTTTTTAGGGAGTATATGGAGGGAGGTGTGTGTGTGTATCTCTGTGTGTTTATTTGGTTTAAAAAATAAATTGTTTTTCCAGAAAAATTTACTTAGGAATTTTGCAGTATGAGAAATACCTTCACAGATAAATTTCTGCAATCGTATTGACTGAATAGACAAGCAGGTTACATCATTAATTTTTACAGTTAGTCTCATGTACCTATTGCTCTTAGTTTAGTCCTTTTTCTATAAGTCTTTTAGAACTTTAAATTATTATATGAAAATTGAATTTTTAAAAAATGTTAAATAATAGTATTTATATAAAGTTTTCTTTTCCCTCACTTGTATTTTTAATTTTTTTAATTTTTATTTTTTGAGACAGAGTCTTGCTCTGTTGCCTGGGCTAGAGTGCCATGGTGTCAGCCTAGATCACAGCAACCTCAAACTCCTGGGCTTGGTGGAACCTCCTTCCTCAGCCTCCAGAGTAGCTGGCACTACAAAGGCATGCCACCATATCCAGATAATTTTTTCTATATTTAGTAGAGACAGGGTCTCACTCTTGCTCAAGCTGATCTGAACTCCTGACCTCAAGCGATCCTCCTGCCTTGGCCTCGCAGAGAGCTAGAATTACAGGTGTGAGCCACCGTGTCTGGCACCCGACTTGCATTTTTAAAGAAATTTTTTTTTAAGAGATGAGATCCTGCTGTGTTGCCCACACTGGCCTCAAACTCCTGGGCTCAAGTGATCCTTCCACCTCAGCTTCCTGAGCAGCTGGACTATAGGTACTACACCTGGCTAAAAAAATGGAATTTTTTACTTTTCTCCCTAAACTTGCTTTTCCATTTTTCTTGTAGTCTTTTAAAATTCATTCTCATATATTAGTTTTTATTACCTTGTAAAGGCAGATTTCTTTTTATTCAGGTTTACGTTTTTGTCAGAAATCTAGATTTTAATCTTGATTTTTTTAGTTTTATTTCATGCCTTTTGCAACAGTTATGATTTATAATAGGCTCCTAATTGTCAATGGGAAACGTTATACCACCATTAAGGCTAAACAGCAAAATAATATTTTTATAGGCATGTATTTGTTATTCCTCAGACTAATATCTAAGCTTCAATCCAAAGCTCAGTTTAGTTTTAGAAGAAATATTTCACATGTTCTCCATACTTCCTCATGCAAAATGTTTCTGAAGAATTTATATGCTTTTCATGTTCTCTGTTTCCCAACTGTACTTTTGTGACATTAATGTCCTTAGAATTGTGGTATTTTACTAATTTTCCAGAATCACAGATTTTTAAACTTTATCTTGATTTCATACTATTAGTTTTAGAGTTTTCTTAATTTTTTCACATGGTCCTTCAGGGAGTTGAAATTATAGATCTTTGGACAATCATTATTCAGTCTGTTCTTAAGTATGTGACATGGGTCAGCATTTCAGTGAGGACAAATGAAATATCTCTTAGTTTTAAGGTAAAAAGTCACCTCATTCTCTTGATATTCCTGTAAATACCATGCTACAAACAACCAGAGACACATGGAAATGTAGATACTATACTATTCTATACTGTATGAGAAGTTTGAAGATGGGGTTTAGCCCTCAATTTACATAAAGATTTATGTGAGAGAAATGTACCTGTAAAAGAACAACATCCTCCAAAGAATGTCTCTTCTACCTAAAAGTCCCCTTTGCCACTGACAATAAATAGCAACTTTGAACTAGTTGTGTGTGGCCTAACATGAATTGAAAATTAATAATTATCTGTACATCTGGATTGTCATCTGGATCCTTTGGGATATCAGTTTATTTTTTATTCTTCTACCACTAGGGCCTGGCCCTTGTGCAAGTGACAGAATTTACATTTCTGTTAAACTTGAGACTTCCAAGAAATCCTCCCTTTTTTACAAGGGGATAATTTGAGGTATCTCACTGAGACTTCCCACATCATCTTATATGCTAAATACTTCTCCTTGAATTTAGATTGCCAATTTCTGTCTAATGGTTTTATCTTCTAGAAATTGCAAAAATTTCAAAAGGAAATAATTCTGTTGCCATTTTTCTTAAGTGCATATATGCCTTTCAAATATTTGGTTGGAAACAGATCGTTCCTGTCTTGCTCATCTGGGTAAAACTCATTTACTATTTTTCCTTTTAAACTGTTAGCTCAAGTGACCTTACACATGAGTCCCAGCTGTGCATTAGCATTGCTTGGGGATGTGTTTGTATCTTTTGTCTAAAAATACCCAGCCGGTAGGATTCATGATCCATGAAAGCTAATTGAAACAATTTCTCTTCAAGATTTGGCAAGCAAAGCATGCATTATAAGCATTAATATCTATAAATTGAATTGTTAATGAATCTAGACACTAATAATGAATGCAATTTTGCAGGCTTAACTAGAAGCACTAAAATTATCAGGATCTGGAGCAGAATTTTCAATCATTTTTTGCTTATTAAATAGCAAAGCTATGCTTTTAATAAGCTAATCATTTTTATTTGACCCCATAGGAATAGCTCAGTTGATTAGAAACAGGTTTCTTAGTGCAAAACAATGTTGTTTTTCTCTTACTGTTTTAACCACCAAAGCACTGAAATTTTAAGATGGATATTTAATCTCATAGTCTGTATCTTCTAATCACAACAAATTGTACATGCATTCAATGCTTCCTGAAATATTTACTTATTCCATTTCTCCTCCATTATACAGTATCTCTGATTCATATATATATATATATATATATACTCTTAAGTTTTTAACACGGTCAATGTCATGTAACAGTCATTTTAAACAGATGGTCTCATTTCACGTGTAAACATTTAAGAAGATTACATTATCAAAGCAATACAATTTTGAGCTTCATGGTTGCCTTTCTGATCTCTTTATTATTTTCTGAGACTTAGTAATTCTTCTTTTGACATATATTTCCATTTGATTATCATCTCCTAAAACTTTTGCATAGCCCTAGTTTAAAAAACAGCAAAATCCCAATGTTAAACAACAATGGAGTGTTTTCGCCCTAGTGCTCCAGTGACTTTGAGATAGAAAGCTATGCACTTAGAGGCACACTTAGTGCATTTTAGTAACTATGTACCAGATAGTTCCCGAGTGGCCTCAGAGAGTTAATGCACCTTTCTGTGTCCTCACTTACTACCCAGGAATGACTTAAGGACGAGGGAGCATGAAACAGTAATAACTAGGAATATGTGGTATCTCTGTATATATTCTTATAGAGGCTGCTGAAATTGGAATGCAAAATACCTTGTTTGATTGCTTCTTTCCCAATAAATCTTAAGAATATTGGCAATTATTTAGGCTTCAACTTTGGAAAACTGAGATGCTGAAGTGTAGAAGTTAAGTCTGATAGTAAATATGGATTTTTGCTTTAAAGGTTATGGGTTGGAACTTTATGGAAAGGTAGGGAAAGGGTTGTGATGATTCTTTGGTATTGTATATTTTTCTTCAGCATTGCTTTGACTACCAGGTTTGGGAATCTGTAATACATTTAGGAGAATGAAGTCAGGAATTCATGCTAATGCAGAATTCCTCAGGAATATGGAATATATACATTGCATTACCATTTACAAAATTATTTTAGGAGTTTGTCAACCAGCATAGATGTGATAATTATAGACATGTACTTCTGTTTTTGTTAGCTGTTCACTTTACTTTGCTTATACTTTGATTCTCTTAAAAATGGCTTCATCAAAATGTCATTGAATGGTCTTAGAACATTTTGTACTGTTTTCCCCAAAATGACTGAATAGTCTAGGAAAAGCTGCCTAACCATAAAGCCCAGTGACAAAACTAACAGAAAAACAAACATCTTGTCCCCAAAACTATACAGAGAATACTCATTTTCTTACTTAAACTTTTACTACTTTCTGGGATTTTGATCAAGATTTTAAAGAGTGGTTTTTATTGAATTTAATCTTTCTTTTAACCTGTTAGTGATAAAATTTGGGTTGATTATTTTTTTCATGTTTATAAATCTGATGAAATGAGTCCATTGGATTATAATCCTGCCTGGATTTCACCACCTATTTTTATTAACTTCTAAGGACATGTAATTTTAAAAAATATCTATATTATCTAAGTAGTATCATCAAAATCTTCTCCAGAATTGCCTAATTGGCAACCATTTGACATGGCTACTTGAAGCACTGAAATAATAAATGCTTCTGAATAAGTAAGAAGGTTTTGTTTTTTCTTTGCCATTATCTAGTCAATTTCATGAAAATTCCACAGGCAGGTCTTAATAGGTATGATCAACCTATTACAAGTAATTATTGATACTTAGAGCACAGCAAATATCCTACTTTTTTCTTGTCCACGTATTCGACAAAATTTTCTATATCAGTTCAGTTTTTTAATGTTTTTATAATATTCTGCTCATGTGATAGCTTACTTTAGAAAATGACTCAAAATCTTTAAGATAAAATGTATTTAGTTAGAAGGAAATGTCCTGCCATTATCACTATAATATTTGATTTTACCCTAGCTCTGTGTCTCAAAAATGTTTCGTTTTATATCTGTAGTTTAATAAATAGAAGGACTAAAATATGCATTATACTTCAAGACTACCTTATTCCAGGACAGAGTTGAGTTGAAAGGATATCTCTAATGCAAACATATTCTACTTATTATGAATGCTTTGGGAAGATAACATCCTATGGAAGAAATTAAAACAGTAAGTTTAACATGAATGTAAGAACAATTCTTATTGCAAGCTTAATTCTTGACCATCATCTTAAAATATTCCTTTCAATTAAAATAATTGAATTTAAGGCTTTGCAATTTTAAAGGTCTATTCTGTAACTCCTATTATGAAATTACAACGTTAACAAGAGTGATTTTTATACCAAATCCTGATCTGATACCTAAAGGTCGTTAGACATAACCAAAACCCAGAATTCTTCTCTTTAGATCTTCTGCCCTATGCTTTTCACAGTATCTTCCTATGCCTTATGTAGGGCAAGAAATCAATGGAAACTTTCACATTACGTATTTGAGGAACCCAGCCATCCAAACACATAACTGAATGGGTAAATTGTTAGACTTGGAATTCATGATTGCTTGTTAATACCATCTTGTCTTGAAATTAACTTAGGGATACTATGTTTCTTATGCCACCTTTTTCTGACATCATAACCACCTGTTATGTTAGTCTCCTTTGCATTATGGTGCAGGCTTTCATGTGGGTTCTAAGATTTACACCTTTCTCTCCAGGATCTCTCCTTGTGATTCATTTCTACTTTATTGTTAAGAACTATCATTTCTAAGGCTTTGGTTATTTTACTCCATTCACATTGTAAATATTTTCCCCTTTCATTATTTTGGGAAGATTTACCAAAGTCAGTATAAGTATTATTAGCATACATTCATTCAACACATATACACTGGGCGGTTACCACAGCCGGGCTCTGTTCTGGTCAGATCATGTCATGCTTCTGCTCAAAACCCTCTTAAGGCTTCCCATCTCATTTGAGAAAAGCCCAAGTCTTTTCATCCCCAAGGAAGGCCCATTGTGTATCAAATTAAACTAGTTGTGTAGAAAGTGAAAGATTCAGCTTGGTGGCCATCCTTCAGTGATCTGAAGGGGTCAGAGAGCTTGTGAAATGATGAGAAGGAGGTTATTAGATAGAAGCAATTCATTGCAAATTGCTGAAGACATTGTATTTATTGGAAAGAGAACTGAAGTCCTAGGCATATATTAAACACTTAAAGAGCTAAGAATGTAATTGAATTGTAATAGTCTTCAGCTTCCATCTAAAGAAATAAGGAAAGACTTAATCCTGTTCTTTAGCTACAATTATCACATAAGACTAAAAGAAGTTTATCAGGTACCTTTCCAAGCCAAGATTCCGTTTCTCTTCCTGGCCCAGTGGATCTTAATAAGGTGTCTCCAAAACAATTTTCCTCTTTTATTTGTCTATCTTCTGTTTGATAGCATTTCTACAGAAGAAAATATTAAGAGATAAAAATAGTTTTGCAAAGACATCACACATTTACATTGTGGTTGAATATCCAAATTAGGAAGCCATGAAAAACTTCTTGAACAATATGTAGATTATCTTTCTGAATATCTTTTGCTTAAGATTTCTAACAAAAGTTCAACTGGTCTGAAAATCACAGTGAGCTTTTCTTCTTAGCTCCTATATTACTCTTCTATTTTATATTCTTCTTTTAGATACTCTTCTAGTATTTTGTATTACTCTTTTATTGTCTTCATTGACAATTGGTCAACAAAGACAAAAAATATGAATTACATTTCTTAGATGTCATAATTGTTTAGTCAAGTTATTACTTTGTTTTTAGTTTTAGGAGCAACTTTGATTGTTTCATATTCCATCCGAGACAGTCTGATTTCACAGTGTACTCTTAACTAGTACGCTATTGCTGTCTCATCACACAATTTTTAAACACAAAAATTCTTGTTATTATGATACTAATTTAACGTTCAGCAATTATTTATATTCACTACCCTGCTATGTTAATATTCTTGCTCATTTTGCTTTGTTCTATAGAAAAAGAAAATAAAAGAGAAACTTTTTATGTGACGAAGGCACTTGCTATGCAGGCTCTAGAATAACTGATGCCAAATAGCCATAAAATCCCTACACTTTATACTTCAACAATGTATAGCCAATCACTAACCAATGTAGTTTCTGTAAACGAATGAGAATTCCTGACAACAGCTTTTATAATCATCTCCTCTCTTGATTCACTCTTTTTTCTTTAGAAACTTGACCCTCTCTTTTGTTTTCCCAAGCATTCTGTAAGGCAATTTAGAAGCGTGTCCCTAGCTGCAGGTCCTCATTCCTGCAAAGAGTTTATTCCCAAATAAACACTCTATGTTAATCTTGCCTCAGCTTCTACCTTTTAGGTCAATAGTTTACTCCTTCCTCATGTATTTGTTTTCCTTCCTGTTAAAGTACATCTGTAGTATTGCTTTCAACAAAAACTGTGGATAGTAAAATTCTTATTAATAATTTTTATATGTCTGAAAGTATCTTTTTCCAACCTCTCTTTTATGTGACAAAATTCTAAGTTCATAGTTAAATTTTTCTCCACCTTTTGGCAATATTTTCTGTTACTACTGATGAGAAACCTGCTGTCAATCTTATTGTCTTCCCTTTGTAGATAGTGTATTTTCTGAAAAGTAGCTTTTATATTTTTCTCTTTTTCCCTTAATGTTCTGTGATTTCATTATGATATGGGTCTATGATTTTTTCTTTTTAACTCATGCACAGGGCTTGGTGGACCTTTGTGATCTATTTGTGATTTTTTGCAGTTTTGGAAAATTTTGTGCCATTATCTATTCAAATATGACCTCTTCAGATTTCTTCATTCTCTTCTTCTGGAGCTTCCTATTATCTTAGAGCACTGTATTTTATCCTCCAAATCTATTGGCTTCTTTTTGATATTCTCCATCTTTTTAGTTCTCTCTACTGAACTTTGGGAGATTTCTTCTGCCTTATTTTGTGACTCACTAATTCTCTCCTTAGCTTTGTCTGGTGAGCTATTTAACCATTTAAGTGGATTTTAAAATTATGGCAAGGTCTAAGACCCACTTTCCCAAAATATGGCACCTTGGCATTTTTGAAAACAACAAAAGCAGGAAGTTCTCTCTGACTTTCTCTTGTTGTTAGCTCTCAGGAGTATGGAGATATTTGTATCTTCCTTTCCTTTCGGCTGTCTTTGGGAGTTGTTCTGGATATTGGGAGGGCTCCATCCTTTTCCACCTTCTTTTGGGGATGTCTCTCTCATCTATGGTTAAGTCATAAAAGGATTGTTAGTTTTGGTTCTAAGTCTGTTAATAGGAATCATTGGTTAAAATAAAAAGGAAGAAGAGTTCAGTACTGCTAGAAATATTTACTGTTTCTCACAGCTGAAACCTGATGATGATATCTTTGAAGGGGTTTATTTTTAAAGATCTATGATCAGAAGAAGTTGGCTTAATTGGAAGCTGATATTCAGAGTATTTATATAGGCCTCTCTATTATTTCTAAAGGATCCTCCTGCTTCTCCCTTGGAAACATATCAGTCTACTGAAACTCCTCTTCTCAAAGCCCTGTGCTCTATATGCTCCCCCAACTCTGTCCACCTCCTTCTTGTGGAACTTCATTGACCTCTTTGGGAAATTTACGATCTCCCCAAATTAGCTCCTTAAACCCCTTCTTTCCATTTATTTCTGCTCCATCTTCCTCCTTTTGCCAGCTTCAATCTTACATTCACTTCCCTCGAATCCTTAATATGTCCCCCTTCAAGCCCCCACCTCCTTTAGTGGACAGGTAGGTCATGTCTGTAAGTTTTAGTTAATTTGATGAATGTAGCTATAGTTTCATTTTCATCTGTACTGCTACATGCTATTTATTCATTCTACTATTACAGGAAAGTTAGGCCCTTTTATGGTTTTTGTTTCTACCAACATATTGCTAAGAAAATTTTTGTATGCGTATCTGATATACACATGCATCTAGGCTACATTCTCTACACTATGGAGACTAGCTATAGCTCAGGGAATAGCTATAGCTTAGAGAATATAACCTAGATGTGTCCCTTTACAGAAGTGGACTCGCTAGAGAATATGTGCGTGTTCAACCTCATTTGTTTCCTAAAATGCCTATGCTGATTCTTGCTCGTACTAACCATATACCTGAATTCATATTGTTCCACATTCTGCAGCACCTATATTTGCTGGGATTTAAAAATATTTGTTAGTCTTGTAGTTCTGAAATGGTTTTTTTAAAAATTTAATTTGCAGTTACCTCATTAATAAGATTAAATGTCTTCCGATATGTTTATGACCATTTTTGTTTTCATTTCTCTAAAGAGCTCTTCTCTTTTTCCAATTTTTCAGTCATTCCTTATTGATTTGTGGTAGATACTTAAATATTCTGGATAAGAATTCTTTGGGTTTATGTGTGTCTATACATAGACACACATACACATACACACAACACACAAAAATCTTTTCTTAATTTGTGACTTACCTTATAAATTTTTCTATTCTTTGTGATGAACAAAAGTTCTTAATTTTAATGTGGTCCAAATTATTAATCTTTTTGTAATAGTTACTGCTTTTGGTCTTTTGTCTAAGAAATTCTTCCATGATGTAATGTTATATAATAAAAAATCTGTTATAGGCAGGCGTGATGGTTCAAGCCTGTAATCCTAGCACTCTGGGAGGCTGAGATGGGAGGATTGCTTGAGGGCAGGAGCTCAGATCAGCCTGAGCAAGAGTGAGACCCTGTCTCTACTAAAAATAGAAAAAATTAGCCAGATCTGGTGGCATGCCCTTGTAGTCCCAGCTACTCGGGAGGCTGAGGCAGGAGGATCGCTTGAGCCCAGGAGTTTGAAGTTGCAGTGAGCTATGATGATGCCACTGCACTCTAAGTGGGGCAACAGAGTGAGACTCTTGTCTCAAAAAATAATAATAATAATAATAATAATTCTGTTTTAAATTGTCTTCTAAAACTTTTACAGTTCATTTCACACATTTAGAACTACTCTAGCTGGCAATGATTCTGCATGTGGTGTGAAAGAGTGCTCTTTTTTGTTGGTCATTCACTGTGCTTCTACCACTGTGTCTTTATCTTGATTTTAATAAGTGTTAGTTATTTGGCATTCATTGACCATCTCAGTTTCAGTTTTTTAAATGTAGAAACTATGAGTTGTGGGGAGATTTTCTGCACACTTGGTGATGGGCAGAAAGCGGGGAGGGGTGTCACTGATATGGAAGTTCCATTCTCCTACCATCTCCACTTCTCTTTGGCCTCAGGAACTCTCATCCTCATACTTGAGCTCTGGGTTGTTGCTGGTCTAGATCTCCACCCCATATATTGATTTTGGTTTTCTGTAGTGAGGGGAGTGAAGCCAGTTTGCTTCTATGCTACCGTTTTGGAACCGGAAGTCCTCCAAAAGTAGTTACTTTTTTTGTTGGATAGTTGGTGGTGACTGGAAGTAAATTTGAAAAATTTTCTTGATTGATTTAGAAGTCTGGTTTGGCTTTACCCTGGTTGTGGATTCATCCTTTCCTAAAGTTTAAACAAATTAAGTGTTGTTTTGCCTACTTTGAGCTAAATACCAATTCATGTCTATGTTTCAAGAAAGGAAACATGTGCATATTTGCTTTTGCTACCTACTACTGTAATGTTTCTTTATATGGCTAAAGGAACCTACTATTACCTTGCCTAAAAAGAGTGTAATAGTTTGCCCATGGCTAAAGGAAAGCAACAGAGGTTTAAGTGGAGTACTTCATGGAAAACTTAAGAATTCTAAAGATAAATTCTAAGTACTAACACTTTTGTGACATTAATTTTTCTGTGTTAATGATACTATTCGCATAATTGAATCAGACAGGATTATTTGTTTTGTGGGTGATTTTAATAAGACTAATTTAGGTGCTTTATAAAAAGATGAATCTAAACAGTAAGTGACTTTTGGTAGCCTTTTATAAAATATTCTGCCCCAGGATTGATAATATTAAAATTTCTATTTATTAAAATAGAAGAAATATTTGAACCACAGGGGAAAAGTTTGTTTCATAAGAAGGTAACAAAATCAGAGAGACAAAAGTATTCTAGAAAATAAAATAGAACCTGTTTGCAGAGCTATAAATAAGATCACACTATCTTTATAGTTCTGAACATAAAGGCTAACTTTAATTTTAAAATATCAAGAATTCAGGCCGGGTGCTATGCCTCATGCCTGTAATCCTAGCACTTTGGGAGGCCGAGGCGGGTGGATCGCTCAAGGTTAGGAGTTCGAGACCAGCCTGAGCAAGAGTGAGACCCCGTCTCTACTAAAAACAGAAAGAAATTATCTGGACAACTAAATATATATATATAGAAAAAATTAGCCGGGCATGGTGGCGCATGCCTGTAGTCCCAGCTACTTGGGAGCCTGAGGCAGAAGGATTGCTTGAGCCCAGGGGTTTGAGGTTGCTGTGAGCTAGGCTGACGCCACGGCACTCACTCTAGTCCCAGGCACCAAAAAGAGACTCTGTCTCAAAAAAAAAAAAAAAAAATCAAGAATTCAAACATTTTATCTGAAGAAAATGTAAATATTTTTATGTTAGTTCCTGAAAATTTCTTTTTTCTGGGTTCTTGAAACAATGAAAACACAGTAGCAAAGTTCTAACTGCTAGCTTTTGTGACTACCCTGTGAATATGGTTGTGAAGCAATTATTGCATCATTTCTTTTTTTCTCCACCATACATGGTAGCTTGGGTGGAATCTGTAGGCTCAATGAAAGAGTCCTCAGTTTGGGCTGCTATAGCAGTAAATGGGAAATCTTATGAGCTTGTCTATCTGTATCTTTATCCCTTTAGGTATATATTTAGCAATGGACTCTTGCTGTGATTGCTTTAGACACACTGTAAGGGTAAATAGCAAAAGGCCACAGAAGCTCTTTGTTTCTTGGCTATAGTATCTAGATAAACAATGACGTGCTGCCTCAAAGGAGGCTGCTTATTCAGAAAGCCCAACTGTCTAAATGACCTACTTAGGGCTTCTGACTCCAGTCCTTTTTTGCTTTTGTTTTCCCCATTTCTCTCCTTTGCCCATTTTATGATATTTATTAGCCCCCTTTTTTTAAATTTAAAATATCATTTTCAATAGAGAATGTTCACACAAATTCTGAAGAGTAAAACAGTACTAAGTGAAATGAATACTACCCATATCTATAAGCTACACCAGCCTCCTTTGCAGAAGCAACCACTATTACCAGTTTCTGGTATGTATTTCCAGAGATGCTTTATGCATATGTGAATATATAAAAATAAACACACACATACATCCTTTAAAAAACGTACATCTACATGTATGGTATTCTTTAAATATTGTTGTACATCTCACTGTTTCACCTTGACATTTCAGATGACACCACGTTAGTACCTATAAAGCTGCCACTTTTTTAAAAAGAAACATTGCATTCCTTTATGTAGATGTCTTTATCTAACAAGTTTCCTCATTTCTCATATTTTAAGTTGTTTTCAATTTTTTAATTATAAATTCTATTGTGATGAATATCACTGTAAAATAATGATTTTATGCATGTGTAAGTATATGTAAGAACTGTAGGTTAAAATGTATATGCATGCTACTGATTGTCTTTATTATTTCTGGTTTTTTATTTCAATGATTTTTTTCACTCATACATGTATTATTTCCTTCCCTCTGCTCTCTTTGACTTAAATTTGTGGGTTTTTTTTTTTTTTTTTTTTTTACCTTTTAAAATAGAAACGTAGATAACTGATTTTAAACCTTTCTATAGGCAAAGTTAGTAGTAAGTGCATTTAGGTGTAGAATTCATACCTTCATCCTAAACTGCCTGAACCTGAGAGTCAGCCCAAATATAGAAAACTTTTATTTCTCAAATTAAATTATGAAGCTATACAAGTTGATGAATAGTTAAGAGTATGTAACATTTTTTATTAAAGCCATTTTCTCCAAGCTTAGAATGTTTCAGATTTTCTATTGTTTGATATTCTTATTTCAGAATCCAAAGCCTATGCTTTTATAGGAGGTAATGAAATCAGAGATAATAATGCCAGTTTCTATTTGGTCATTTAGATTAAAGGAAGCCCTTGGAATAGAGCGAAGCTTTGTACAGTATACATTGTATCATGTGACTGAATATTAGCCAAGTGCCTAGGAACAAAGCTTTTATCACTGGCATAGTGCAGCAACAAGAGCTTTTGTCTACTCTTACAACCAGCACTTTGTGTTTAATGTTTAAAAATATTTGGCAAACACAACAGAAGGAAGGTTGTGGATAATACCTTTAATTGGACTTTAAAAATTAATACAGCGTAACAGCATTCTGGTTTTTGCCCTTTTGCCATTGACCAGATGAAGAAAACCTGTAGTACTTTTCTCAGCTCTATCTTATTCTTAAGGAAGGCAGTGGTATTAAGAAGAAGAAATTATTTGCCAATGGTACTTTGACTAGTTGCATTTTGGGGTTTTGTTTTTGTGTGTGCATAACCTATGTACAGTAATGTATTATGGTTTTTTTTATATGTGAGAGGGATTATTTAAATAAACATAATAGGTGATCACTAGACCTCATTTCTACCAATCTCAATTTCTTCAAAGATGCTAGATGCAGAAAGCTGACTATTTGATTTTTATCTGCTCTCCTAAGACCTTGCCACATTCTAATGGATATGTAAATAAAACAGTAAAATAGAAAATACAAATTGATTTTAATAACCTACAAAGTGAAATGTCAATTTTTCAGCTTTTCAATTAACTAAAAGTCAAAACACATATTTCCTCTATTTTCAGAATTAGGTTGATACCACCACAAGGTAAATGAGGGTTGTGAGAAATACTGACTTTTCACTTCTCTCTGGGATTAATGTTCCAAGCTCTCAGTCTGTCCTACAGCCTGCTCCATTGAGGAAGTTCCAATACCCTTTGGGTGCTTTTATGATTTCCATCAAGATAGTAGAGTCTAGGAAATGAACTAATCTTTTCTCAGTATATCTGCACTTAGGATTCCTTCAGTGACACTCTGTCCCTCTCCCACTAGTAGACTTTTTTTCCTTGTTACTTGGTAGCCTGATAGTGGGTAGCACAGTGGATACTCTATCGTCCTGATTCTACTTCAGTCTTAGATAGTCTCTGCGTACCCGAGACTTGGAGATGGGAATTTCTCAGTGATCCTGCTCACTAGCCCTAGATCTGCAGTGACACAGAAATAGTCTGTTGCCTTTCTCTCAGTGCCTTAAGACTTTTGTTCTGTAAGGAAAAGGATCTGGGTGTTCCCACAGCAGTGACTACTCACCTCTTTCATGCCTGTACCACAGAGGTAAGTTTTCTCCAATCTTCCTCATTACCCCTAATCTAATATGAAGATTATGTGTGTAAGTTCCCTGTGAATCTGTGGTTCCCAATGTTTTTATATTCTCACAATAGTTTTTATATTCTCACAAGGTGGGCTACATTTGGCCTTTAGCAGTTTGTTAAAAACTTTAGCTGCATTCTTCCTACTCATTTCTTCTGTGTTCTTTTAGTGTCCTGTCCCAAATAAGTCAGTGCTCACATCCCATCTGTCCCTAGAGGCATTTACTTGTCCTTAGATATCAGGTTAGTTTGTTTTCCTGTGACTTCAGCTCTAATAAGTACCAGGGAAGTTATGATTTGTAGATTGTTTAGTTTTTTCTTCTTAGTTTGGGTGTGATACTTTTTTCTAGCTTTGGACGTCCGAAATGAAAGCTGTTTTTTTTTAAAGGACAATTTATTTACTCATTATCTCTACTTTGTCACTTCTCATTGTATTCCACTCTCTTATAATCTGGTTCATGATATTCTCCTATCCACTGGAAGGTTAGCAATAACCTACTTGTTTGGAATCTAGTGGACTTTTTCAAGTTTTATCTGTTCCACCTCTCTGGTATATGCGACACTACTGATCACTACCACCTACCTTAAAATTGACAATCCATTCTGCTGCTTTTATTTCTTCCTCTTGCTTTCTTCTTAATTTTTATCTTACATTATAAAACAGAAAACAAAAAATATGTTGCTTATTTCATACTATCAGTTTAATTGTTCCTAATACAAATAATTTTTTAAAACATGAAAGAAGAAAAAAATCACTCATAGTGCCGACATTCAGAGATAATAATGAATCTTCTGTCTAAATGGTCAATGGTTTTTGCTAAGTATTTCACATAAACAATGTGTTCTTCCATTATTAAAAAATTATTCATTTCATGCCTCCGTAACTGGCTTTTTTATTAATGTGTTTCAGATGTCATTATGAAATATACAGCCCTTAAAAATAAAAACACTCATCATGTAAATGTAGCATGATTTATTGTCTATTGATAAACATTAGTGCATATCTCTGATTTTATTAGAATAGATTTCTAAAAGTGTGACAAATGGTATTATATATTTTTAAAATATGTTTTTCCAATTTTTAAAAATATGTAATGGATGGAGATTTTTTCTAATAGCTCTATTGAGATATTATTCACATATCATACAATTCACCCATTTAAAATGTAAAATTATTAGTATTTAGTATATTCACAGAGTTGTGCAACCATTGCTACAATCAATTTTAGAACATTTTTATTATCCCAAAAAGGAAGCACTCTGTCATTCACTCCTCATGTATGCCAGGCATCCCCTACAATCCCCCATCTATAAGCAATGACTAAGTTACTTCCTATTTCTGTAGATTTGCCTATTCTGGATACTTGATATAAATGGAATCATACACTATGTGGTTAATTTGTTTGTTTAAATATACAGATTAATTTGAGGAGAATTGCTGTCTTTACTAAGTTGATTTTTCCAATTCATGAACATGGTATGTCTCTGTTGATTTAGGTCTTCTTTAATGTCTTTCATCACTACTTTGTAGTTTTCAGCATACATATCTAGGACCTCCTTTGTTACATTTATACCTGTGTATTTTTTAAAGAACTATTTAAGTGGTATTATGTTTTTAACTTCAGCTTCCAGTTGTACATTGCTAGTATACAGAAATAAAATGGATTTTATTTTGTCTTGACTTTGTATCTTGTGACCTTATTTGCTCACTTATTAGTTCTAGTGTTTTGTTGTTTGTTCTTTGTTTTTATAGGTTCCTTAGCATTTTCTACATAGACAATCATGTTCTCCATGAATATAGATGGTTTTATTTCTTCCACTCCAATCTTTATGTCTTGTCTTTCTTTTTCTTGCTTTATTGATCTGGCTAAGACTTCCCTAGGAGTGGGTAGAGTGTTCATGAAGAAACTGAAATAAAAGACATTTAAATTGGAAAAGAAATCCCAGAATGATTTTTTGTAGATATAGACAAGCTAATCCTAAAACTTACAGAAAGGCATAGAGACAAGAATAGCTAAAACTATTTTTTTTACATCTTTATTTAGTTCCCATTTTTATGGGGAAGAAAATTAGTCTTTCATGATTAGATATTCTTAGTGGTAGTTTTTCTCTCAATTTCCTTTATCAAGTTTGGTAAGTTTCCTTCCATTCCTACTTTATTGAGTTTTTATCATGAAAGAATGTTGTGTTTTGTTAAATACTTTTCTGCATCAATTAGTGTGATCATTTGATTTTTTTCTTTAGACTGTCCATATGATGAATATATTAATGTTCCAAATATCAAACCAGGCTTGCATTCCTATGATAAACCCCACTTGGTGATACCGTATTATTCTTTTTATATATTACTGGTATGATTTGCTAACATTTTGTTGAGGACTTTTAAAATTTGATCTGTATTTTTCTTTTATTCTGATATCCTTGACTGGATTTTGTACCTCCAGTGCGTGGGATCTGCCAAGTCATACTGCCTAAGTTACACAGCTGTTGCCTAGCAACCTGGACCTAGTATAGAGCCCTTTGCACTCTGTACCGCACTCAAAAGGGGCAACCTTCCATGTCAACTGATAGTGGGTCAGAGCAGTATTCCAAAATATACATCTAACCTGAAGAGATTTACCAAGTTGTATGCTTTTTTATTAGTGTTGGAAGTACAAGGCACAATGCATTTTCTTTTAATTTGGAGAAGGTATCCCAGCATGTCCTATACTACTGGACCCCTGAAACCTTTATCATTGTGGCAGGACTCTATAGGTTTTATCTCCTACTCCTTGGAGAACATTTTTATTACAAAGGTATCCAGTGTATTTGGTACTCTGATGAATCAGGATTGAATGTAATGCAGTCAACGTAGTGAACCAGTATGATGTTATATGAAATGCCCAGACAGTTCAGGTCCCTTTCAACTATATTATCACAAGAGAGCAGAATTGACATAGTCTTGGGGCAAGACTGGACGGGATGGCTTTAGCTGCTGCCTGATCCCCACCGTCCCTGTTGTCTGGTGCAATTCCTCTGCACAGATTCCAGGCAGGTCCCTGGTCCTACCAGGCAAGAGGTCTGTGGGAGTGGTGGGAGCATTTTACAGCTCAATTTACTGTGCCAGCATGGTGGGTGCAGCATCCCAGTTCTTTATTCTGCTATCATTCCCCGCGCATTCTCTGATCTTGTTATGAGTGTCCCACATTGCTTCTCTATGATTTCACAGTGCTGCCTCAGAGAAGAGCAATCTATATGTAGGCAGCTGCCTGCACCTTTCACTTCTTTCCTGGGGAGCAGCGTGCTGGCAGGCTGCTTCTAGTCTGCCATTTTCCCAAGCAGAGATGAATGTCACACTTTTAAGATGCAGTTAACTGTGGATGATTTTGTTTTTGAGTTAGATGACAAAGTATTGTAATTATTATGCAATGACACAATAGACATGCTAAAATAATACAATATATGTCAACTTTACCAGACTAGGCACTCATTACAATGTGTTTATTTAACTCATAGGAAAGCAATGGTCAGAAAAGGTAGAAAATTTTAAACAGAATATCTCATTAAGCAGAATTTCTTCACAAAATAAAAAATGAAAATGAGGTTGCACCAAAGGAAGTTTCTAAGTGGCCCTTTGGTTAGCCAAGGAAGGAAAGTTGTTTACTGATAGTGAGTTAATTAAATTGTGTTTGGTTGTAGTAGGTGAAATTATGTATTCTGAGAAAATTAGCATTTTAAAGATTATTAATCTTTCCCTAAGAAAAGTTGAAGACAGCCGGAACATCAGTAGTGAATTATAAAACAAGGCTAAAAACAAAAAGAAAAAGACAAATGATTTCCTTGGCTCTCAAATTGTCTCTTTGAGACAATGCATATCAGTTTATTATTGTATTATTCATTGATTAGTTATTGGTAGCTACTTTTGGAAAATAATTTGAATCTGTCAATGTGTTATTGAACCATAAGTGTTAACAGTGAACTTCATTGCTGTAGTAGACTTAAACATCATTAGTTCTGTGAATTTTTGTCAAAAAGAGAAGCTGAATATTCTGACTTTCTTTACCATACAGTAGTTCAAGGACATCGCAATTGTAAAGTTGTATTACGAATTTTTGAACTCAGGGCCAAGATTGAAACTTTCTAAATGAGAATAATCTCCCTCAATGAATATGCTTTTGGAAATTACCTTTTACTTTAGATAATATTTTTTAATGAATTCAATAGCAAACCACACTAACATGTGCTGCAGTAGAGTCATTTCAATAACTGACATTGTTTGAATTACAATAGTGCCAACTTGTTTTGTACATGTCCTATAAAGTCAAAAGCCAAAATAAGACCTGGGATCTCCATTCTCACATAAATTTATAGTGAATGTATTTTCCAAGCTCACACTACAGTTCCAGTAATAGATCTTGGACCTTGATTCAAGTCCAAAGGAAATCTCTGTTTTAAAATCCATTTAACTTTGTAATTGAGGAGCTTCCACCTAACTGTCAATTGGAAATGATTAATGTACAATGTAATCAAATGCTAAACTGCAATTATTAAGAAAAGAATCCAATATAATTCCATAAGTACTTTCCAATTGATGAATATGTTCAATTAATATCATACACTCATGAGTGATATCAGTATTTGGTAGTACCTATCATATATGTGAAAGTCATTTTCAGAGATGAAATATATAAAGTCTCATTACAGATCAGCTTTAACAGGTGAACCTTAAAATCAACTTTTAACAGGTGAACTTTGTACCCCCATTTAAGCAAAATGTTACCTTTACAAAATAAAGAATTGTTAGTAGACCTGTACTTTCAAAAATTATGCTAAATTATTATTAATATGTTTTGTATTTCATCAATTAAAAAGCTTAGGAAATTTGCATTTATTTTGTTTTGAAAGTACCTTTGTAATATTCTCCATTTTGCTTCTTGACTAAGTTTAAAATATTTACTATCTGGCCCTTTACAGATAAAGCTTTGACAACCCCTAGTACATACCGGTTTTTTTGACCCACATCAATGCAAACTTCCTCTGATTCTACTTCCTGGTATGTAGGTATTGAAAAGAGTGCAATCTCCAGATCAGTAGGTACACATAAGGTACCAGAGGCCATGTTAATTTGCTGTAGTAAAAATACCATATCTGGCACAACAGCTACATTCAGGGTTACTGCTTGGCTTAAATTATAGTAGTCAATTGTTTTCTGCCATTATTAATCCAGTTTTTATACTAATCTGACCAGTGAATTAATTGGGATATCATGGGAACCACCTGCTTGTATTAGTCAGGGTGCTCCAGAGAAAGAGAACTAAGAAGATGAGTATATGTAGAGAAAGAGATTTATTTTAAGAAATGGCTCCCGTGATTATGGAGGCTTAGCCAGTCCAAAATCTGATGGGAGAGGCTTACAGACTGGAGACACAGAAAAGAGTTGCAGTTTTAGTCCAAAGGCAGTCTGCTGTAGAAACAAGAAGAGTTGGTGTTGCAGATCAGATTTGAAGGCAATTTGATGGAGAATTCCCTCTTGCTCCAGGGAAATCAGCCTTTTGGTTTTTTTAGACCTTCTGCTGACTTACCCACATTATGGAAGGTAATCTACATTACTTAAAATCCAGGAAGTTCAATGTAAATCTCATCTACCAACATTATCCCAGAAATATCCAGAATAGTGTTTGACCAAATATGTGGGCACCATGTCCCAGACAAATTGACGCTTAAAATTAACCATTATACATTTTATGTCCTTTAAGTTTTTGAGGGTGGCTCTACTTCGCATATCTCCTAGGAATATAATACTATTTTTTATTTACTATCTTGGCAGTGACTGAGGCATTTTTAGGAACTTTACTACTTATAATTGCTTCGACTCCACAGGTCAGGGAACCAAGGTTAGGATCCTGCCAACTGTTAATATGTCCATTCTAATTTTTTATTTAGGAACAGGGGAAATGACCTCTGGGTGAGTCTCCAAACACAGTAAACTTACTACAAGACAGGCTTGGGCTAGGACACCTTTTATTATCTGATCTTCCTATGTCTCTACTAAGATATTTTATTATGAAATTTTCTACTTATTTTACTATAAAAAATTAAGAAATAACAGATCTTAGAATTTCACACATTGTTTTGAATTGAGGATTAATCATCCTGAGCTCATCATTTCCTCTCTTCTTTGTATTTCTAGTGCTTAGTAACAACCATCCAATTCTGCAATATTTAAACTTAATTTTCCTCATTGCTCTCAAATCTGGAAATACAGCATAAGCCAATGAATTATTTTCTGCATGTATTTCATCTTGGCTTACCCAGGTAAAAGTCTTAGCAGTTGCACTGCTACATCATGCCATAAAATGCTCTAATTTTGGGGTCTTCCTTGAGAGCCAGCTAGTTAATGAGTGATCTAGAATCTTATACGTAGAGTCTGCTTTCTAGGACCACTGTAGTCACTGATTCTCTCGGTCTGTGGGTCTCCTCGAATAGGGCTCAAGAGAGAGATTCGTGTGCAGTGATTTATTGAGGGAGTATTCTCAAAAGAAAGTGAGGAAAGCGGGAAAAGGCAAGGACTGAAGCTAGGCAAAGATAAAGTTACAAAAGTCTAGCCTCTACTTGATCCCACAGGGAGCTCTGGAGAGTGAGTGGTACCATAGTATTGTCCTTCTTGAGATATGATAACTTGGCTTTTGTAACCCCATATTTGTCACTCAACTGTGGGCCCCCCACCAAGATGGGTTGGCTTTTATATCCCAGGTATTACTGGGTGAAGAGACTTAAAATATGTGAAACCAGACCTATATGCCATAATTAGGCAATAATAAATAATTAAAAATATGTACACACCCATAAATTAGTTCAAGAAACTATTCAAAAATATGTAGGTTAAAGGAATGGATTAAAAAGAAGAAATGATAGTGGTATATAAAGCTAACACTAGGGATGTAGGTAAAGAAAAATGGAAGAAAGGCATATTATATGCTTTCTTCCAAGATTATTAAAGACATATGGCAAGATATTCATATAGGAAGAGAGAAATGTTTAGAAAAAAAAGAATAATATAAGGTGGAAATTAGTAACTAAAATGTCTGATATAGTCAGCTTTTGGAAAAATACGTCTTAGCTATAGGAACACAATTATAAATGTATAAACAAAACAAAGCAAATTATTTTCATAACATGCATAGCAGCAGTTGCCCCTAAGGGAAAGAAGAGGTATGTAGTGAGAAAGATGTATACATTAGCTACTGAGGTACTGGTAATGTTTTTTTTTTTTTTTTTAAACCTGGGTGGTAGATATATACATGTTGTTTATAATTTTATGTTTCAAAACACACTTTTTGAGGTATAATATATTTCCTTAAAAAAATTAAAAATAAATTTTAATACAGCAGAATGATTTTATATAACCAATAAATTAAAAATAAAATAGCAGTTATAAATGTAAAAGAGAAACAAAATAGCTCTTGTTCAGTTCATATGAACCATTTTGATCTTGGTTCAACTTACCAATTCCAAAATACTAGGAACATTCTAAATTAATCTTTACTCATTTGCTATAATAGAATCTTGTCTCAATAAATTGAAACCTAAAATTTATTATCATTATTACTAATTTTTTTTTTTGAGACAGGGTTTCATTCTGTTGCCTGGGCTAGAGTGCAGTGACGTCATCATAGTTCACTGCAACCTGAAATTCCTGGGCTCAAGCAATCTGACTACCTCAGCCTCCCAAGGACTACAGGCATGCACCACCATGCCCAGCCAATGTTTTCTATGTTGGGATAGAGACCAGATCTCACTCTGTTGTTCAGTCTGTCTTGAACTCCTGCACTCAAGCGATCCTCCTGCCTCGGTCTCAGAAAGTGTTAGGATCACAGGCGTGGGCCACTGTACCTGGCCAGAATCTAAAATTTAAACAACTCACTACACAACAGAATTTAGGATAAGGGATCTTTGACAATTTTACATCATGAGTGTGAGAACAGCATCATAGTGAGGCTTCTGTGGTGTTAGAACACATTTGTGAACAAATACAGAAGGGTAGAAAATTATCAATAAAAGCTTTGTTATGCACAGGAGCAATCATAAAGGTAATTAATTTAGTGCTAATATTCGAAAAGGAAAACAGTTATCCCTGAACATGATTCTGTTGTTAGTACACTATCAGCCACTCTTAACATAATGAAACAAATATTAAGTGTCAAAAAAGTGGTACATTCTTAAGAATATAGCAAGACTATAAAACATTAAGCCGCATTAGAGTTTAAAAAAATAAATCATTGTAGAGAAACTTCATTAATGATTTATAAGAGAAGATACATATCTTGTTAATTAAATTTACAGATGATGCTAAATTGGATGGTGTTGACAAAACCAGTGAGGGCAGATAAAAGGGACCTAAAGTGGTTAGAAATATGGGCAGGAAATGAAATGTGATTCAACCTGGAAAAATGTAGCTAATACATCTGGGGAAAAATAATCAGAAACACAGCCATTCAATTGGCAGGATATACAGTACTTGGAAAGCAGTAATACCAAGAGACTTTGAGATGATAGTGGTAGCAAATTATATATGATCTTGTAATGCAATGTAGCAGTAAAATCAGTCAATGAGATTTTAGTCTGTATATGGAAAAGCTTCACATCACGTAGCTGGAAGATAAAAGTTATTTAAATGGTACTGCAGAGATCACAAAGAGAATACCAGTTTGGGACATATACATGCCTCAAATAAGCAAATTCAGTAGTGTTCAATCTAGAAAATAAATATATAATGGTCTTCTAAAAAGAAAGATTTAAAAAATGTATATTGTTTGCTCATCTGAGTATAGTTATGATAACATTTTACAAATACTTGAAACATGTAAACATCATGGAAGTCAAGACATTTTTAAAGGTAGGGTAAAAGAGTTTATAGTTAAGTAATGGGATGAAATTAAGTAACGGAAATTTAAGACTGAATCCAGGAAATGTTTTCTGACAGTGAAATCTATTAGTCTCTGGAATGGAATCCCTAGAGAGGTTGGGGGAAGCTGCATTGCTCTAGTCATTGGACTAGATCAAGGCTTGGACAACACATCATTTAAAAAAAAAAAGAGTGAAAACTAATTTGACCATTGTGCATTGGCGAGGATGCACAAATGACATTGTCAGATCTTATCCAGCTGTCTTGTATAGTCTCAGACTTCTCTGACATATTATGTCCTATCATTAAGGAACTGCCCATTATTTTTTTAATGAATGCTTTTTAAAAGACAAAATTCATATTTTCCAGCTCATGGAATTCAATTTCCTAGATTATTATTATTTTTCTTCCAAGTCATAGAAAAGAAAAAGACCACTTCTTTTCCCTGTTGATGAGATACGGTCTTAAATATTCCAAGCCTTTTGGATCAAATCAGATGAGGTAGCTGAACTTCGAGGTCTCACTTACACCAGTGCATTGAAAACATATTTTTACTGCAGTTTTGCAACCACAACTATGCAATATATAAAAATTCATTTACTTCCTTTTCTGGGTTAATCCACAGAGAGATTTTTACCAGATGGTCTCCTGGTGGTACTATTTACTTTTAGCAAAGCAATATAACTGAGTTTGAAAAATATACAGCAAAGTATGCACTGCATCCCAACATTAAAACATTCTGTCAATTGCACTTTTAAATTACCTAGGCTAAAGTTTATCTGTAACTTTGTTCTGTGTCCTAACCGAGCAAAATGATTGTGGAAGCAGAACACTTTTCAATGTCAATCAAATTTTAACCCAAAATGTAATTCTTCTAAGCAAAAGCAAAAACAACAAAAAAATTCACATTAAAACATGTACCAGACTGTAAACAGGAAGTAATTTTTTCCCTTTTTAAAATTTTACTAGATTTAGGGGGTACAAGTTGAATTCTGTTCTATGTAAGAGGCAAATTATATACTTATGTATAAATTTTAAATATATTGAAGATATAAATAGATATAAACTATATTTCACATTATTGGTCCCTGTCATTATCTCCATGAAGAAATAAAGAAAATAGAGGCTCCCATCTTAAAAGGTCTAAAACAGCTTAGCTGGAGATAAATGTATAAGAAGCAAATATAGATGGTACAGATGCATATCTGTTATTTAATAAAAACATTTAGGTGAATTTGTGCAATTTGGGTAGAAGGTGTCAAATAGATTTGTTTCAGTGGAAAGAGAGCCTGTTGGGGTCTAATAAGAAATGATCTGGTGAAATGGGACTACAGAGTTGTGTCAGAACGTATTAGTCAAGGTTCTCCAAAAAAACAGAACCAAAAGCAGGTATTTGTCTATCAATCAACCATGTGATTATGGACACAGCCAAGTCCAAAATCTATAGAGCCAGTTTCCCAGTCCAAATCCAAAGGTTGGAAGCTGCCAAAAACCAGTAAGAGCCGATGTCATACTTCAAGGGCCACCAAACAGGAGAATTCTCTCTCACCCTGAGGGAGGTCAGCCTTTTGTTCTATTCAGGCCTTCAAATGATTGGCTGAGGCCCACCAACATTATCCACTCTATCCAATGTACCAATTTGAATGTTAACCTCATCTAAAAACACTCTCACAGAAACAGAATGTTTGACCAAATATCTGGGCACCCTCTGGCCCAGCCAAGTTGACACATAAAATAAACCATCACTCAGAGGAATTTGAATTTGAATTATAGAGAAATTTGAATTATAGAGAACAATTATAAGCTTTTGAGAGGAATTTGAATCATAGAGAACAATTATAAGCTTTTGAGTTTGAAAATAACATGATAGAAATAGCGCTGGAATACTATTGTAATAGCAGTAAATAGAAAAAACGGTAGAGGCAGACTTGACTTCAGAAAAATTGATTACTGTGGAAAGAGCTACCAGGAAAGAAGAGATTCCAAAATTCATTTCTAAGGGAGGAAAGATCGTGCCTTGGTTATGAGCCAGGAGCTTAAAGAGAGGCTACTAATTTTAGTTTAAAGAAATATCATTCTGGGGATTTAAAGTCGTTAAGTTGAAATGGAGAAGTTGGGAAGATTATTTTACTTTATTGAGTTTCCAAAAAAGATTTCTTTTCTCCACCCTTCAAAAAACACTTTTGAAAACCACAGTTTTATTCTACTTTACACTTAAATACATTAAAAATATTTTTGAAGGAAATAAATTATCAGTTCTGTTTTTGGTGTAATTATAATGTAGTATAATATAATTTATCACATATATTGTAATAACAATAGAATATAAATTTTAGATGTTAATTAGCCATGCAATTAGAAGAGTATGTGGTTATGTGAATACAAGTGAATTGGACACTGCTCTTTTTTTTTTATCGACTAAGTAAGTGGTACTGAGCCAGAAAGCAGCTCCTCCAATATCACAGAACTAGGACATCTGCTTTTTGATTTGAGGATGTTTACATATTTTTTGTTGTTATAAACAAAAGTACAAAAATCCCTAGTCCAAGTTGGTAAGAACCCACCGCATAAATTAGAGGTAGATCTTGACTTTAGAACAATTCTCTTTTAAACAACATACATTAAGTCTAATTACAGAAATCTAAGCAGAATTCAAACTTACTTAAATTGAATTTAAACATTTGTATATTTACTAACATAAGACAATTCTGAGCTATTATTACATGGTAGCCTGCCAGCTAGCAAAGAATTCAAGTTGCAAAGTTTTTGCTTGTTTGTAGTTATTCAATTATTTGCATTGCTTCTTGCTATAACTTCCAACATGTTCTTCCCCAAACCCTGTAGAAGTTCCTTAGATGACAATATTGAAGGAAGGGCAGGGGTCTGACAGGGAGGGATCTGAATCAACTCTGCTTCAACCAAGGCAACTCCAGATTATTTTGCTTTGTTGGTTTCCAAAAGGTATTTCTTTTGTCCACTCCTGAAAAAAACAATTTTGAAAACCACAATTTTATTTCACTGTACCTTTAAATATATTAGGAATATTTATACTGAAGATTATGTCTGAAAGTAAAGTCGTATTCTAGATATTTTGTAATCTATATTTAACTCTTAGGAATAGGACCTTTTATAAATATAAAACTATGATCCCCCCTTTTAAAAACAGCATTACTGAGATATAATTCACATATCATACAATTTACCAATGTAAAATATACAATTTAGCCTCCTCCAATCCCAGCAACTCAGGAGGCTGAGACGGAAGGATCACTTAAGGCCAGGAATTCTAGACCAGCCTGGACAACAAAGTGAGACCTCAGCTCTAAAAAGATGAAAAAGATTAAAAAAATTAGCTAAGTGGGCATAGTGGCATGGACCTGTAGCTCCGCTACTAGGCGGCTGAGAGAGGAGGATTGCTTGAGCCAAGGAGTTTGCAGCTGCAGTGAGCTATGACTGCACCACTGAACTCCAGCCTGAGTGATAGAGTGAGACCCTGTCTCTTAAAAAAATGTACAATTCAATGGTTTTTATTATTTTTACATAGTTTTGCAAAAACCATCACCACAATCAATTTTAGAACATTTTTATGACCCCAGAAAAACATTCCTTACCCAGTAGTAGTCACTCCCCATTTCCTTTCAACCCTCCTAACCCTAGGCAACCTCTAATTTACTTTCTGTCTTTATGAATTTGTATATGCTGGAAATTTCACATAAGTGGCGTTATATAGTTACGGATTCTTTCGTGACTGGCTTCTTTCACTTGGCATAATGTTTTTGAGGTTCATCCATGTTGTAGCATGAGTCAATGTTTCGTTCCTTTTTATTGATGAGTAATATTTCATTGTGTGACTATACCACATTTTATTTTTGATTCCATTTTGCACATTCAACTTATATTCAAATTTTTAGAAAAACATTATATATAAGTATAGAAGACTATCTATAAGCCATGTAAAATTTTCATTTAATTCTGTTATAATTACTATGTGTAAGGTGATGTGCTAGCATCATAAGATAGATCAAAAGAAGGTAAATGATATCTGTCTTAAGAATACTATTTTGTGATTAAGCCGCTTTGTCATGTTTTCTAATATTCTCACTTCAGTAGTCTGTGGGTAGGCATTATTGTTGTTAATCCTAAAGAATTAGGACTGGACACAAATTATTTAACCTTTCTTAGACTCAGTTTACTTATTTGAGAAACAGAATGATAATAGAAAGTATATGTCAAATAATATGTATGAAGTGTTTAAATGGGGCCTGGAACATAGTTATTAAATATTTCTCATAGTTATAAATATTCCACAGATCAGAAAACTAATTTATTACCTTCCAAGACCACCCTGTTTAACATGTAGCCACTGGTCACATTTTAGATGCTCAGCAGCCATTTATTGTTAGAGGCTATTGTATTGTACAGCACAGCTAGAGGACATTTTTGTCATTGAAGTAAATTCTATTTGCTAGTGCTTTGTGCTGTACATGACCACCACATACAAAAGATAAATGTATGAGGTGATAGATATCCCAATTACCCTGATTTGATTATTACACGTTGTATACAGGTATCAAAATATCACATGTACCCCCAAAATATGTATAACTATTATATATCAATTTTAAAAATTCACATTCTTCAAAAAAGAACTTTATTAACAGCTACATAATACAGGCATTTGTGCCAGAACTAGGCAGTCGCAGCTTTCATCTAAGCAGCATGACTGCACAAGTCTTGGTGTTTCAGCCAGGTCAGTTCTGAATCACCTCAGTTTTTGCAAAATAAGGCTGCTGAGACAAATATGGTTGAATAATTACTCTGAAGAAAGGAGCTTACAGACTTAGAGATAAAGCCAGTTCCCCTTCTCCTAGTCTTCTTGGCCCTGAAGACTAGTCTTGCAGGCGACAGTAGCAGATTTCATTCCCTCTTGCAGCCTACAGAGGTAGATTTTATTCCCCCTTCCTCCCCACATAGTTGCCCTCCTCTTTTTGCTCGCAGTTCAGGGCCTTTTTGGGGGGGGAGATATATGCCCAGCAGTGAGTTGGTTGGGTCCACTGGTAGTTTTATTTTTATTTTTTGAGGAACCTCCATACTGTATTCCATAATGGCTGTACAATTTAACATTTTCACTAACAGTGTACAAGTAAGTGTTGCCCTTTCTGCACATTCTTGCCAGCATTTGTTTTTTCTTTTTTCTTTTTGATAATAGCCATTCTAACTAGAATAAGATGATATGTCACTGTGGTATTGGTTTACCTTTCCCTAATGATTAGTGCTGTTGAGCATGTTTTCATACACATGATGGCCATTTGTGTGTCTTCTTTTGAGAAATGTCTATTCAGGTTTTTTGCCTATATTTTAATCAAATTGGGGTTTTTTTGTTCTCTCTCTCTTTTTTTTTTTTGCTATTGAGTTGTCTGAGTTCCTGATTATTAATCCCTTGTCAGATAGATAGTTTGCAAATGTTTTCTCTCATTCTGTATGTTGCTTTTCACTTTTTTATTGTTTTGTTTGCTGTGCAAAAGCTTTTTAGCTTGATGTAATCCCATTTATCTATTTTTGCTTTTGTTAACTGTGCTTCCCACTCCCCTTTTTTCTTTGAAATCTCTCCAGCCAAGTTGCCTCGCCTCTGAAGTCTTACTCAAATGATTTTTGCCCAGACCAATATCTTGTAACATTTTTCCAATGTTTTTGATTAGTGTTTCCATAGTTTTAGGTTTTACGCTTAAGTCTTTAATCTATTTTGGGTTGATTTTTTTTATATGGTGAAAATGGGGGTCTAGTTTCATTCTTTTGCATATGGATATCTACTTTTCAGAGCACCGTTTATTAATGAGACTGTCCTTTCCCCAATATGTTCTTGGCACCTTTGTTGAAAATGAGTTTTTTCTAGGTGCATGGATTTATTTCTAGGTTCTCTATTCTGATCCATTGTTCTGTGTATCTGTTTTTATATCAGTACCATACTGTTTTGGTTACTATACCTTTGTAGCATAATTTGAAATCAGATAATGTGAAGCCTCCAGTTTTGTTCTTTTTGATCAGGATTGCTTTGGCTATTTGGGGTCTTTTGTGTTAACATACAAATTTTAGGATTGTTTTCTTCTATTTCTGTGAAGAATGTCATTGGTATTTTGATGGGAATTGCATTGAATCTGTAGATCACTTTGGGTAGTGTAGACATTTTAACAGTATTAATCCTTCCAATCCATAAGCATGGGATATCTTTCCATTTTTTTTTTTTTTTTGTGCCTTCTTCAATTTCTTTCATGAGTGTTTTATATTTTTCTTTGTAAAGATCTTTTACTTCTTTGGTGGAATTTATTTCTAGTATTTTAATTTTTTTATAGCTATTGTAAATGAGATTGCTTCCTTGATTTCTTTTTCAGATTGATCGCTGTTAGAATACAGAAATGCTACTGATCATTTTTGTATGTTGAGTTTGTATCCTGCAACTTTGATGAATTTCTTAATCATCTCTAAGAGTTTTTTGATGGAGTATTTAGGTTTTTCTATATATAAGATTATGTCATCTGCAACAAGGATAATTTGACTTCTTCCTTTCTAATTTGGATGCCCTTTATTTCTTTTTCTTATTCTAGCTAGGACTTTCAGTACTATGTTGAACAGAAGTAATGAAAATGGGCATCCTTGTCTTGTTCTAAAAAAGGTTTTAAAATGGGTCAGCCCTGTATTAACTGTTGGAAACATCTCTAAGATAAGTAAGCAAAGAAACACACCATGGGAATAAAATAGTGTGTTTTATTCCATGTGTTTAAGAGGCATCTAGCTGTTCTCCAGCAATTTGTGTTACCCTTCCTTAGAGAAAATTTAAGTAAGTGCCAAGCCAGAGACTAAATTTCCCAGCCTTCCCTTGCAACTAAAATGATTGTTACTTACAGTGGCATATGTGCAGAGTGATCTGATAGGACTTCCAAACAAGGTGACTAAAAAGCAATTATGTCTTTTCCTCCCCAGCCCCTACCCTCCCCCTCCGTTTGCTACTGAAGTACAGCCTGAAGCCCTGGAGTACAGGCTCCTGAAAATCTGCCCACTGAACATTGGACTATCATGTGAGTGCAAACTAAACTTTCATTCTATTAAGCCACTGAGATTTCAGGGTTTAGTTATTGCAGTAGCTAGCATCACCTCAACTAAGCAGCATGTTGCCATTTGATTGTATCTATAAAATAGAATATGTACATGTATGCTTCTGTATGTACAGAACACAACTGATATGGAGAAATATCCAGAGTATATGAAGATTGGAGGGGAGGGGAAACAAAGTAAAGAACAACGTATATTTTTGTTAACTTTTGTAGGAAGAGCGGAGAAATAAGAATTTATATTTCCTTGTATTTTTGTAAAGAAACTAGGAAGATAACAGCCCAAGTGTCCATCAATATATGAGTGGATTAATAAACTGTGGTATATGTATACCATGGAGTACTATTCAGCTTTAAGAAACAATGGTGACATAGCACCTCTTATATACTCCTGGAAAGGGCTGGAACGCATTCTACT
>CAUYSK010005565.1:0-44522 GCA_963575035.1 Avahi laniger | reverse complement strand
ATCCCTTCCTCCCCGCTCCCATCTGCCCAATACCCAATGAATGTTACTACCAAATGTGCACATAAGTGTTGATCAGTTAATATCAATTTGATGGTGAGTACATGTGGTGCTTGTTTTTCCATTTTTGTGATACTTCACTTAGTATAATGGGCTCCAGTTCTATCCAAGGTAATACAAGACATGCTATATCGCATTGTTTTTTGTGGCTGAGTGGTACTCCATGGTATACATAATACCACATTTTATTAATCCACTCATGTATTGATGGGCACTTGGGTTGTTTCCACCTCTTTGCAATTGCGAATTATGTTGCTATAAACATTTGAGTGCAGATGTCTTATTGATACAATGTCTTTTTTTCCTTTGGCAAATGCCCAGTAATGGGATTGCTGGATCAAATGGTAGTTCTACTTGTAGCTCTTTGAGGTATCTCCACATCACATGAGATAAGGCAGAGAAACTGTGGTGGTACTGCTGCATTCACTGCCATAGTCAACCCCTTTCCAGGTCATCCTCATCCTCGGACACAGGTATCTTGCTCTGCTCAGGGGGCTTATTTCCTTGTTCCCAGTGGAGTGGATGCTCTTGGGGTGGGCCTGGAAGTCACTATAGTCTCCAAGATGGCAGTCTCATGCGATTATATAGTTCAGAAGCCTCTGTGCTGAGGAATGTGTTAGAGAATGTTGCATTTCTCTGGATAGAGGGAAGAGGTCAAGCTGTTCATAGGTGAAACATACATATATATGGTGCACCCAACAGGAATTAGGTGGAGATAGCTGAGCAATAGACCTCTGAGACCTGGGGGCAGACTGATCAGTATTGTCTATAAGAAGAGGAAAATACCTCCTAGATAAGCAGGCATGGAACCTTGCTTTTCTAGGAGGCTCTAGCTTTGAGATTTTTATTAGTCTTGCTGCATGGTAACCTTAATAACTGGAGCTATGTCCTGGCTAAACTGACTCTCTGGCTCTTGGCCAGTGGTGGGAGCTGGGTTCTTGGATATGGAATGAGGAATGGGAGCAACAGGAAGGCCCCTAATTATCAGAACCAGAAAAAGGGTGGGCCTTTAGTAGCATGATTTATGGGGATGGGAAGAAGATGGGACCAGGTAAATATAAGGATGTGAGGAGACCAGATGGTTTGTAGGGCAGGCCACTAATGGGCTGGTTATGTTCAGGGTACCTACATGGTAAATGTAGGCTATGGCATCATATATAGCTCATTTTGGCATGAGTGGGTATTGCCACATATCTTAGTGTACTAGAAAGCTTTGTGTTTAGGCCTCATGTATAATCTGCCATGTTGCTCTGACTCTGCTGTCTTTCTTTCCCTCCTCCTCCCCAGAGCTCATCTCCTGTCCTGGGTGTAAGCAAGTATACCTTACCAGGGATGTAACTGAACGTTTTTTTCTGCAGTGCGTTCCTGCTGGGCAACCCAAGATGGCTAGGGTAAGTCAGGACAAGGAAAGAAGCAGTTGATCCTTTTCAGAAATCTGTGAGTCCTGTGTCCATAAGTCTGTCTATTCACTCATCAGTGCACCTGACTTGTTATTCCTTTATCAGATTGCCCAATCATTATCCATCCTTCCATCCTTCTATCTAGAAAAAAAGAAAAATGTTTGAGTTGGGGAAAGCAAAGAGGGAATTTTCTATTAAGTGAAAATTACAGGCTTTTTTGTTTTTAGTGTTAATGCTTTGAGCAGAAGGTGAATGCTATCTTAAAGTACATTAAGAATTGTTTAATATATCTAGATATTTTTCTCTCTCTTATAGCTTTTACTATAAGCTTTTATTTTACTGAAAAATAATTAGCACTGGGCTTTTATTTTCTTTTCTATGCCACTGAATTGAAATTCGTACACCAGCCTGGATTAAATGGGCTCATTAATCTTGCCTGTATTTAACAACTGTCACCTTTTTCCTGAATTTCTTAAATTTTACATCATTTTCTGACTGATACCCCTTCTGTTCCTTTCTCCACTAGAGTAGCCTTGCCACTGCATTTTATTCATTCACTAATTTACTTCCTTATTCCTGTATCTAATTCTTATTGAATGTCTGACATGTACCAGGCCCTGTGCTATGTGCTAGGGAGATAGATTCATGTACTCTACCTTCGAGGAGTTCGTAGTTTAATTAGGAAAACTTCCAAAATCCACAACAGTTTGTATGATCCAGGCACCACACAGGCCAAGTTTTCCCAAATCTCCTTTTCTCTTGATATTTTATGTCAGACCTAGCAAGATATTTGCTGACCAAATAAATGAACATTTGGACTAGGAGATGCCTAGGTATTCTCAGACTAGGCAAACCCCAGGTGTGAAAGCACAGCTCTGAAAATTGGTCTATACTTGCTCTTTCTTGACTGTATTTGATCATCTTTCTGTGTATTCCCACATTTGGGGCTTTCTCCTCTCTGAAGGCATGTTGAACTTTCTGCTTTTGCGTGTGCTTTCCCTCTATTATAACAGTTTCCTCCTTGTCTGCCTGGTGAACCTACTTGTCATTCAGTATCCAACTCAATTGTTAATCTCTCTGTGAAAACTTTCCTGGCCGCTCCTAGACTGAGTTCCTGGAAACCTCCCTGTGCTTCCTTAGTACTCTTTGTACCCTATTATGACAGCATTACCCGTCTAACAGATACCATCCTGTGCAGGCTGTGCTTATCTTGAGGTCAGGTCCTTGGCTTATGCATCTGGGGGTGTCCTCAGCCTCAGCACAGGACTAGTGTGAATAGCCCCTGGAGCAGACACTGTTCTTTTAGTCACAAAGGGTACTTTCCTTCACAAGCCCCCATATGTCACCAGGCAGCTCTCCAGAATAGATTACACTCCCAAATAGTGGAGGAACGGCCATACAGGACTGCAGTCCTTAGAGTGTTTGCCACTTGTAAGGCAGGTCCAAATGAGGATATTGTCAGTAACTCCGGAACTCTCTGCTTCCAGAACTGCTCCGAGTGCAAGGAGAAAAGGGCAGCGCACATCCTCTGCACCTACTGCAATCGCTGGCTGTGCAGCTCTTGCACAGAGGAGCACCGACATGGCGCTGCCCCTGGTGGCCCGCTCTTTCCCCGGGCCCAAAAGGGATCTCCAGGTACCAATCACCCCTCTCCCCACTCACTCCTATGCCATAAGGCAGTAATGAACTCTAAAATCCCTGGAGAAATAGCTCTTTGACCTTGTTTCCTTGCTGGGGGAGAAGGTAGGGGTAGTCCTAGAGCCTTTACTAAAGGAAGAAAGTCTCCTTCAGAGTCAAAGGGGTGACTCACTCTAGTCTCTCCCTGTTGGAGGTGGGTGTGGGTGAGTGTGGGTGAGATGGTGCAGGGAGCAATAGTCTTGAATTATCATGGAAGTTAGCTGAGTTCCCTACCTTTCACCTCTATTTAGAGCAATGACACCTCGCTTCTACTTAGTTACATGATCAACTTGATAGTCTGGATCGGAGATTATCCATTTGTTCATCCCACATCATTTGTTTTAAATGACAGGCTTCTTGAAAGTCTTTTCCCAAGGCCCCTGAATTGTGGGAGGGATTTTACATTTGTCAAACCCACAGGAACCAGAGTTCATGATCCATGTGATGTAGCCTGGAGCCTGGCAAGGCTGGGTAGCTGGTTTCAGCCCTGTAGTAATAGAACCTTGATTAATGAAGAGGTTTAGGTTAATTTTGGAAGATTCATTATTCTGCAAGAGATCCACGTGCAGCAGTAGCCAGTACTTTCCTCAGCCTCTGGCAGGTGGAGGAATGCTGGGGTTTGGTGGTGTGCTATTTCTAGATAGCTGGGCGAATCCAGCCAGACTAAGCCTGAGTTCCTCCTTGTGGCCCTGGAGAGGCATATCCTGTTTGTACCACCCTCCCCCAAGCTCTGTATCTCTGTGGTGTCCACTGAAGGCCAAGGGCTGCTCAGCAAAACTTAACCTAGAGGTCTACCTGAGCAGGAGAAGCCCACTTTCTCCATCTTCTCTGGCAGGAGTGAATGGTGGTTCTGGGGACTTCACCTTGTACTGTCCTCTACACACACAGGAAGTACTCAAGCTATTCTGCGAGACCTGTGACGTGCTTACATGCCATAGCTGCCTAATGGTGGAACACAAAGAACACAGGTGGGGCTGGCGGGCTGCCTGAAGTGGGCTTGGGAGGGCTCTGGATTCCTTATTTGTGCGAGCCCTGGGCTCCCAGTGCATCAAAATCCTCTCCCTGCCCAAGGCAACCTGCAGCCCCTGGGCTGAAGTTTTTCTCTGCTGTTATTGGGGGGCTTCTTTCGAAAAGGCCTAATGAGCCAAGAACCTGTAGTTCCTTGGACTTTCCTAGATGTAATCACAACCTTCATGGAACTGCCAAGACAATGCACTGTGGGGACTCCTGCTTGGCTGGCGTGCTCCGAATAGAACTCAGCCCTCCTCAGCTTTTTCTCTGCCTCATCCCCTAGGTGCAGACATGTTGAAGAAGTTTTGCAAAACCAGAGGATGCTTCTGGAAAGTGTGACAACACAGGTGGCACATAAGAAATCCAGTCTACAGACATCTGCCAAGCAAATTGAGGACAGGTAGCACAGGCTAGAGCCTTGCCAGCACTGGAGATGCTCTGTTATCTCCCGCCCTGGGTTCCAGTACCAGGCTGTCAGATGTAGTGCCTGTGAAGAAGACATGCGACTAAGCAGATGTGGGCATACGTCCTGGTATTAGAGGTCTCAGGAACAGTGAGGGGGCTTTGGGTCATCACCTTGGGAGTGAGGCCAAGCTAGGTCAGGATGGTCTGAGTGAGTCTGGGCCAAAGTATGAACTAGCTAGAAGTAGGCACTTGAGAATAAGGTACAGAGAAGATACTGGGGAAGAGAGTGCTGTTTATTATGAGGGTGTAACAAGTCAGCGGCAATCTGCTCTTTATTACGCTTTTCCTAGTATTTTCTATACAAATTTATAAATGATATCAAATCATTGGTATTTTACATAGGAAGAGGAATTAGTAGGTACTAAGTGCTCATCATGTGTCAGACACTGGGTTGGGCATCATACATGCATTATTTTGTTCAATTCTTTTAATTCTTTCAGTCAGGGATTATCTCCATTTTACTGATGAGGAGATTGAGGTTCAGAGAGGTTAGGTGACTTATAGGAGGTCACACAGCTAGTCAGTGACTGCGCTGGGTTTGGAAGCTAGGCCTATAGTGACTTCAAAGCCTATGCTCTTTTTTAAAAAAACAGCTTCACTGAGTTATAATTTACATACCGTAAAATCACCAATTCCTCGGCCTGTCCTTGAAGCTGATCAGAGTACCACCACCTTTGTCATAGGGGGAGGGAGGCTATCCTTGGAAGTGCTTTTTTTTAGGATGGAAAGAGTAAGACAGCAGCTCCACCCATCTTTAAAAATCTATAATTCAGTGGCTTTTATTATTTTCACAGAATTGTACAACCATACTATACATAATCACTGTCTACTTTTAGAACATTTTCATCACCCCAAAAAGAAACCCCTTACACAGTATTAGTCACTCCCCATTCCCCCTGATACTCCCCACCCCTCAGAAACCACCAGTCTGTTTTCTGTCTCTGCCCATCCTCTTTTTATCTCAGAGCACCATTTATTGGAGTGTCCTCCTTTTTAAGACAGCAAATTATGTGAAATCATACCTATACTCTTTCTCTTGGTCCTGCCTCTAGTGCTGTGCCAACTGGTGAGCTGCTAGGTTTACCCAGAGAAAACCAAGTTGAACTTTGTGCCATTGGCCAGCTTAAATCAAGTGGCCTGGGTTGTACAAAGGGCAGGGTGGTAGAGGAAGGTTCTCTTTTCTTTATATTTGGTGTCTGCTGGGCCCTGATACTAACAGGCAGTCTCCAAGTTTGGCTTTTATGTTTGCTGTCTCTCAGTCCTTATAGGCCATGAGGAAAGGGCTCACCATGTTTTTTGTCCCATTATGTTTACAGGATTTTTGAAGTGAAGCATCAGCATAGGAAGGTGGAAAACCAGATCAAAATGGCCAAGATGGTTCTGATGAATGAGCTGAACAAACAGGCCAATGGGCTCATAGAAGAGTTGGAGGTATATGTGGACAGATGCATGAGATGAATGGGTTCTGTTCTCTCACTGGGTCAGAAGCCAGGCACATATCAAACAGTCCCAGGGCCCAGGGCCGTCTGGGTTAGAATTCAGATATGTAGTTTCCACGGCTCTCTGCTGCTCCCTGTATCTTAAAATGTCCAACCTCATTTTGGGAGGGTGGCTCATTAAGGGCTGGAAAATCAGTTCAAATTCTCATGAATGTTATGGGTCTTAGGCAGTTAGCATCCTTGACTGTGCAGGGTAATAGTCTAGGAAGAGAGAGTCGCAAAACAACCCACCTTCTTCAGCAAGGTATGCCCAAGAGATGTAGACATTCATTCATTTCCTCATTCATTTATCACCCATTCCATTCCATATTGCCCTATAAAGTCTCCCACCATCTCTCCTTCCACTCGCCATCCATCAGTAGCTCAGGGAGGCACTCTGTCCTGCTGTCCTCCTCCCAGGGATGTAGTCTCATCTGATTCCATCAGTGTTCACACTGACTTACACAGGCCACCAGACTTCCCAAGCAGGCAGACTGCAGTCCAAGAACAGAATCAGGGACTCTGTCTTCTCTGCTTATACCCAGGGTATTACTAATGAGAGAAAGCGGAAGCTGGAACAGCAGTTACAGAGCATCATGGTTCTCAACCGTCAGTTTGAGCATGTGCAGAATTTCATCAGCTGGGCTGTCTGCAGCAAAACCAGCGTCCCTTTCCTTTTCAGCAAAGAGCTGGTAAGAGCAACCACCAATTCCTCGGCCTGTCCTTGAAGCTGATCAGAGTACCACCACCTTTGTCATAGGGGGAGGGAGGCTATCCTTGGGAGTGCTTTTTTTTAGGATGGAAAGAGTAAGACAGCAGCTCTACCCATCTTTCAAATTCAATCACTGCTTTTGGGTTAGTAACTAAATACCATCTTTTACCAAACCCCACAGTACAAAGGACCTGGGCAACTCAGCTGGGAAAGTCTGCTGTTCTTTGTCTTAGGTCATGGATTCAGATATCATCCTGGACGTGGGCAGTATGCTGTTTGTCCCATAGAAAGTTACTGGGGTCTAAATGGGAAGCTAAGAGAAAGGAGGAGTCGAAGATGATGTTGAAGTGTTAGGAATGTGGTGATGCCCAGGAAAAGGAGCAAGAATTTTGAGAGAAGTTGTTGGGATTTGTATTTGGATACAGTGAAAGCTGTTTTGGTATATGGGTCTGGAAGTCAGAAGAAAAATCAAGGTTGGAGATTGAGATATAGGAGTCACTGGGATATCAGTGGTGTCATCTTGGAAGAGTGTGTGCAGGAAGAAGAGGAGAGCAAATCTGGAACCCAGGGAATACTATGATTTTCAGCATAGACAGAGGAAGAGGATGAGTGAAGGAGAGTGAGAAGCAGTGGTCTGAGGCTGAAGGAGAAATAGAATGTGGTACACAGAAACTAACGGAGAGTTTCAAATTTTAAGTGGTCATTGTTGTCAGTGCTACATAGGTGAAAGAGGATGACCAATGAAGAGAAGCCTTGAGATCTGGCAATCAGGTGAACTTTTGAAAGAAGTTCCAGCAAAGTAGAAGGATCAAAAGCCGGACTAAGGAGACTGAGAGTGGGAGGTGAGGAGGTAGAGACAGAAGTGAAAAGAAGGGAAATAGGAAAGTAACTTGAGAAGCAGGCAGAGTTGGGGGAATTTTTTTTTTTTTTTAAGTTTGGAAAACATTTGCACACGTTTCTATGGGAGAAGAGGCTGAAGATAGAGAGGAGGGATGTGTGGTGGAATTTAGCACACTGAGAAGGCAGGAAGAGGTAGGACCTAGAGTGAACTGGTTGACTTCAAGCACAAGGATGTTCCCTTCCTCTGAGCTGGGAGAACAGGACAAGGGCAATATAATGTAGTTAAAATTGAAGGCAGGGGGGATACAAGTTTGGAGCAGTTTGTCCTTTATGATCTCTTTTTTTCTCTGTGAGGTAGGAGGTGATTATAAGAGGGTTAAGTATGGGTAAATGGCATCAAAGTGAAGATTTTAAATAGTCATTCAGTACAGTAGAAGAGGAAGGTGAAAAGAAGTGAAGTGACAAGAAAAAGGGCGGAGAGGTGCTGCTGAAATTGATGATTACTGAAGCAGCCCCAAGTCACCTGGCTTGGGGGTGGCTGGATTGACCTAACGTTAGGAATCGGTGATGGGGAGGGCAGTAGGACACTAGTGATGCTGTTACTGAAAACGACGGGAAGCTGGGAGATCCTATGGACTGAAAGAGCAGGGCTTGGAGAGTTCTTTGAGGTTGAAGAACGTGCTCTGAAAGAGCAAGAGCTCATTGTGATCAGGGTGTAGGACGTTGGAGTTTAAGGGTCTCATAGGTAGAACGGGTCGAGGTATGGTGACTGAACTGAGAATAGAGGTGAAGGTGGTTGACATTAAAGAGATCAGGAAAGTAAGAGGCCAAGATGTTGGCTGGGACATTAGTTCACTAGAGGATGGTAGCTAAGGTGGACCCTTGACAAAGTCCTAGATAAAAGGGAGTGATGGGAAATAGCTGAAAGAGATGAGAGAGGAAGAGTGCAGTTGAGTAGGATGGAAGGATGTTTTACATACAGATGGAAGGACAACAGTGGGAGCTCAGAGAATGTCTGCCCCCTATAGGCTTTTAAGTTGAGGTGATGGTAGAATGGATGGTAGAATGGGTGGAACTGCCAGGCAAAAATGTTGTGAGGAAGAATTAAAATCACTTGAGGCCTGGAAGAGATAAGAACGTAAGGGTTCCAGAAGCATTGATAAGAGGAAGTAGATCAACTGGGTGGATGGGAAGGTACTAAGGTGCAAGGGAATGAGAATATGGGGGATGACCAAAGGCTAAAGAGCCATGACTTTGAGGCTTTCAGCCTTTCCAAAGAGTGAGGGAGAGGAAGCTGTCACTCAGGCACAAGATGCCCAGATAAATTACCTTTGGTGCTGTTGTCAGATTGTGTTTCAGATGCAGCGACTGCTGGAGACAAGTTGTAACACAGATCCTGGCTCCCCTTGGAGTATCAGATTCACCTGGGAGCCTAACTTCTGGACCAAGCAGCTGGCTTCCCTTGGTGAGAGGCTTTGACCTAATTACTAGGAATGAATATAGACCCTGTGCTTAGCTTACTGGGTAGGTCAGCATTTGCTCAAGAGAAAGTACTCCCTGAGACTGCCAGTGGTCATGGAGTCATTCAGCAAACCTTTTTTGTGGGGGCTGGGGAGGATGGGGAAGTTAAATAATAATGGCAATATAGGACTTTGTGTTAGGGCCAGTTGAAATCTAGGTTTAACCATTCTGCACAAATGTCCCTGCTACCTTGGTTTCGTTGCTGGAGAGGAGATAAGACAGTAGCCCTGCTCTCCAGAATGCTGGCACTGCAGGCAAATGTGTGTTTCTGTAGGTACCCAGGGTATACGTGTATGGGCACAAGCTGGGGTATCTCAGCAACAGTGAGACTGTGTGTGTGTGTGTGTGTGTGTGTGTGTGTGTGTTTGTGTGTGTAGATTGTATACACATCCTTCAGAATTGAGATGTAAGCAGGTAATTCATGAACCTTATGCATTTTTCTTCCCTGCTGCAATTTGCTGGCATTCAGTCTTTAGACAGACTGTGGACAACTTGAAGTTGTGACTGTGTTGACAGTCTAATGAGTTTGTTAAATTAATGGCCAACTGCTGTCCTCCTCTGGACTGTTAATCTTGTTGAAAGTTACCAACTTTCAGTTAATCTTGGCAAAGTTATCAGGGATATTTAGGTTTATTTTTTGCTTCCCTCTTCCCTTTGATTTAATTCAGCAGACATTTGGTGTCCACCTGCTCTGGGTTAGGTCCCATGCTGGGCACTAAACGACCAAAGGTGAATAAAACACACTCCTTGCCTTTGAGGAGCTCAGTCTTCCTCTACATAAGCCTCATGAAAACAATGAGGTGAAGGGGCCATTAGACTGAGTCAACAGTAGATCTATTCATGCACAAGGGGCCCAGAGACCTCAGAGGGCAGTGCTGGTGCCTGGCGCTGGCCTAGTCTTAGGGCTCCCCACTCTCTTCCATCCTACTTGCTCAACACACAATTCTGCACACTTGTGTCTGAAGACTTGCTCAGGGATGACTTTCTACTGTTTGCTGCTTTCTAGCACACTCCCTCCCCAATGTTGATTCTTTTTTGTCAGTGTCTGATTGGGCTTTTCTGTTAACAAAGGAGTGGGTGCTATTTGAGGGAGTCCATGGTTCCTCTAGTGGGACAGAAACAGAATCAGGGCTGAGCATCTGGTAAAAGCTAGGCTAATTTCTCAAATATCCCAGGCCCCCAAAGCAGGTCCATACAGGTGCTATTACTGGAAGCATCCTACACTGAGTCTTGGAGGTCAGGGATTGAATTTCTTAATGCCTGTGTCCTTTGGTTGTAGGAGCAGGAAGTAGCAAGGGGGGAGCATCTACAGATTGCTTTTTGAAAAACTCTATTCTGAATTTTCCAGGCTGCATAACTACCGAAGGTGGACAGCTGTCCCGGGCTGATGCTCCTGTTTATGGAGACTTACAGGGGCCGTCGTCTTTTTATCAAAGCCACCAGTCCCCAGTGGCTCAGCAAGAGGCTCTTAGCCACCCCTCACACAAGTTCCAGTCTCCAACACTGTGTTCCTCATCTGTGTGCTGCTCCCACTGCTCCCCAGTGTCACCCTCCCTCAAAGGCCAGGTCCCCCCACCCAGCATACACCCAGCGCACAGCTTTAGGCAGCCCTCTGAGATGGTGCCCCAACAGCTGGGGTCACTACAATGCTCCACCCTGCTGCCCAGGGAGAAAGAGTTGGCCTGCAGTCCTCATCCACCGAAACTGCTGCAGCCCTGGCTGGAAACCCAGCCGCCTGTGCAGCAGGAGAGCACATCCCAGCGGCTGGGGCAGCAGCTGACTTCCCAGCCTGTGTGCATTGTCCCCCCACAGGATGTTCAGCAGGGATCCCACACCCAGCCCACCTTACAGACACCCTCTATCCAAGTCCAGTTCGGCCACCAGCAGAAGCTGAAGCTCAGTCACTTTCAGCAGCAGCCACAACAGCAGCTGCCACCTCCACCGCCTCCACCACCTCCTCCCCCTCCTCCCCCACAGCAGCCATCCCCACCTCTACCTCCATCCCAGCGTCTGGCTTCTAGTCAGCGTGAGAGCTCTCCTGGGCCTGCCTGTTCCCAGAACGTGGATATAATGTACCATAAGTTTGAGCTGGAGGAAATGCAGAAGGACTTGGAGCTTCTCCTTCAGGCTCAACAGCCCAGCCTGCAACTGAGTCAGACCAAATCTCCTCAGCATCTTCAGCAAACCATTGTGGGGCAGATCAACTACATCGTGAGGCAGCCAGCACCTGTCCAGTCCCAGAGCCAGGAGGAGACCCTGCAGGTAAGCCTGAGAGTGGCTTGGGGACATATTCTGCCCGTCCTCGGATTGCTCAGGAAACACAGCTTCTGCAGTCACAAGGTGGCACAGGAATACAGTCTCTTCATCTTAGGGTGGCTTAGCGTAGCCCCCACATTTCACATCTGCCCTGGGCTTGGCGTGCCATCTCAGGAAAGCTCCAGAGAACACAGTATCTAGTCCCAACAAAGATCTAGGCTCCATGCTCTCCAGAGTAGCCTGGCTTAGCCCTGCCTTCCTGGATGATACTAGGGACCCTGTCCGTAGGTGGTACTGTCTAGCTATGCTGGACTCCTGCCAGTGCTAGGGCAGAAGGGAGGCTATCTCTTATCTTTGTAACCTCTCTAACTCCCTTGCTGGAAACTTCTGAATCCCAGACAGGGGGAAGGGCAGAGCTTAGGGAGTGGTGTGAGGGTATGCATTAGATGCTACTGGGCAGCACTTTTATCACACTGCACAGGTATAGAGTTAAACTTTATTTCACATCTACTAAGCTAGGTGTGTTCTATATGCACTGTATCATCATCCTACCAACAATGTTGTTTGGTAGGCGTTACCATCTGTGTTTTGCAGGTACAGAAGTGGGGGTTAGAGAGGGCAAGCAGTTTGCCTACAGATCATACAATGTTGAGAGGTAGAGCTAAGACTTGGATCTGGGTAGGCTGACTTTTGTGTAATAACACAGAAGAGGTCTTGTTCTCTCCTTAGGTGTATATGGAATGCTGCTCTTTTTTCTTAGCTAAAAGACAATCAAAGAGGGGCAGTTTGTACTCTGGGATGTTTGCTGCATTCCACATCTTCGTTCTTAGCTCCTGGTTTTCTTTTTCCCAGAACTCCTGTTCTAGCCTCTTCTCCCTATCCTTTCTCACTTTTTCCGTAATGCCATCTCCTTTAAATTTCTGATCACATTTATATCTTCAAAGAAGCTCTATAAACTTTTATTACAAAATGTAAAGCCTCACATTTGTACTTTAGCACTGACAATTTCAGATCATGCTTCAAATGTCTTCCCCTGAGTTTCAACTCCTTTGAGGATGTATAGAATATTCCCTGGGATGGCCGAGAAGGGTCTGAGGGTCTAGGGTTCATAGAAGACCACAAGCTAAATGTAAGTGAAAACTGATGATTGTTAAAATGAATAAGACAGAATTAGCTCAGAATTCTCAGTTTGGGTTCTATCTTGACTGTCATATTAAGAGGTAGTCTTAGGAAGAATTTAAATAAAAGTATTTTTCTTTTTGAAAATTTTTTAAGCAATTCACACTGTGTGGGGGTGACAGTGGGCAGGGTGAGTACCAGCTCTTGGCTGCTGCTACTACTCTCTGCATAAGAAAATCAGCTTCTTACTTTCTTCTCCAGGTTACAGATGAGCCCCCAGCATCTGAGGGCCCGAAGCCAGCTCTCCCTCTTGACAAGACTACTGCTGCTGCCTTGCCCCAGGCATCTGGAGAAGAATCCCCTCTCAGTGTACCCCCAGTGGACAGCACCATCCAGCACTCCTCTCCGAATGTGGTGAGAAAGGTACGAATGGAGCCTGTTTTCCCTGACCACATGGGACCCACTGCCAACCAAGACCCCGGCCACCTGGATGAGAATGATGGGGGCAGGGGAGGTGTGTCCCTGTTCCATCCTTGGATGCTACACAGCCCTGACTCATGCCTCCTGTCCTAATAGGTCAGCAACATAGATCCTCTTCAATCCCCATGCCCATTCCCACGTACACACTTAAAATGGGGCCTATTGGGCTTCACTTGAAAGGGGAAGAAAGCCAATTTAATGAACACTTTCTCTGTTCTTGGAATTGGGTGTGGTGCTTCACAAGCATTATCTCACTTAACCCTCCCAACAGTTGTGTGAGGTGGGCATCCCTTTTGTATAGCTAAGGAAACTGAAGTCCAGAGCCCTATAGCTAGTAGGAGAGAGAGCTGAGAGATCTGTTACAGTCCAAAGCTTGAACTTCTTCCTCCACAAGGAGTATGGGGAACATATTTTAGGCCCCCACAACCCAAAGTCAGTTGGCCTTAGAATTTGAATCAATGGGATTTGTCGGGTGAGTGATCAGTAGGGATGTTTTACAGAGATAGCTGAGCATCCGGGGCACTGAGATCTCTTAAAGAGGAGCTGTTAGAGGCCTTCCCCTCTACCCACCTACCAGCTTGCTGAAAGTACTTATTTATGCTGGGAATAACCAAGAACTCACAAATCCTCAGCTGTCTAGTCTTACTTCTGCCCTTCTAGCTGTGCCATGCCCTCTACCCACCCCTTCCTGTGTCCCTTGGCCTTGTTCTACTTACTCTATTGCCTTCTCTGGCCTGGTGCCCTTAGCCTTGCTGGTGCCTCCACCCAGGCCTGGACCGGAAGCTCTGCCAGATATTCTGTTCCCTCCCAACCTGTACCCTCAGCCCTACAACATCCCTGTGGCCCTGCAGCCCCAGCTGTGCTAGTCGCTCCGCGTACCTAAACCTCACCAAGTTCCCACAGCAGTACCATTGCCATATATATCTTACATCGGTCAGTCTCACTGATACTTGAGAAGAATTTAGAAAAGGAAGGGATGGCAAAAATGAAATGTTAACTTGGAAATTCCTGGTGACTCTTGAAGCTTTTTGTCTGTGCCTGTCCTGTCGTAGCCTGTTAAAAATGGTTGGGCCTAGACCCCCTAGAGGTACTGTAAAGGGCCCTTTGTGGCTCTTGGGTGTTTCGCTTCTTATATTTGTGCTAGCCACCTGTCTGTCCATCAACTTATTTATTCATTCAATATTAAAAAAATATATATATTAATCTCCTCATATGTGCCACATATTCTGCTAGGTGCCAGCCACACATTGGTGGATAAGATAGGACCACACTGGAGCTTATAGAGTCTGACAGAAGAGATAGTAATAAGCAACAACAATAAATTGTGATAAAGTCTGTGATAGTCATTGGAGGGTACCCCAATGTCAGTGTCCGAGGGGATACGATTTTCAGCTGAGATTTGAAAGAGGAGAAATTGGGCTAATGAAGATGGGAAGAGGAGAATAAACAGTCAGAGGTCCGGAAGTGAGAGAAAGCCTGGGGCACTTAGGGGGCTTCAGATAATATGACTTGATAGGAACACGAGATCCTCTGAGCAATGGGAGTGATGGAAACCAGAGAGGTTAGAAAGCCTTCAAATTATGCTCTGGAGCTGGGATTCAGTCTTTTGGGCTGTGAGGAATGAATGAAGGATTTCCAGCAAGGAGGGACATGGTTTGATTAAGTTCAACAGTCACTTTAGCTGTTGTAAGGAATATAAGAATAGTACAGAGGAGAAACAGGAGGTTGAATGAAATTAGTAATGATGGGGATGAAGAGGAAGCAAGGATTTCAAGAGATACCAGATCGCAGGACTTTTGACCTCGGTGCCTGATTGATGATAGGAGGTGAGGCAGAGAAAGTCCTTTTGCTTGACACCCAGGTCTGTCTTGGCCCACTGGGATGAGAACAGGGGGAAAAAGAGCATATCTAGGGGGAGGAAGAAGTTAAGTTTTAAATTATTGATGTCTCCTGTGGAAGATACATTAGAAGACAACTGGAAAGCAGCTAGCTCTAGATGTCAGTTGATCAGAAGGAACAACGAAATTGCCAGTGCTCAAGTGTCAGTGGAAGCCATGCAGAAAAACGCTGTTGCTCATTCCTATGTACAGTACAGAGGAAAAGAGGTGAGCCACACATAAACACAGAGTCTGTGCTACCTGTGCAAGTGGCCCACGGGGCTCTCTAAGCAGCAAGAGGATGCTGCCTCCTGTGTGGCTGCAGGTTGGCAGTGGGGTTGGCAAGGGTCCTAGGAACTCTCACTTGTCATTTTGAGCTGCTCCTGGCCCTTATTAACTGGGACTCACGCAGAGGTTTGGAGGGGCAGATGGCCTGGTATTGATCACGTGTTTCATAGGCTTCTTCGTGGTTTGGGCTCCCATTAAAAGGACCCTCAAAGTTTTCATCTTGGCTGAGAGGAACCTTTGGGTTGACAGAGACAGGTCAACCCTGATACAGAGAGACACTACTTATGCACAAAACCACTGCAGTGAGAAAAAGGGCTTTCTTTTTGAGGAAATTTGTTGCCTTGGACCTGGGGTTGGGCAGGGTGAGGGTGTGCAGCCGGAGGATACCAAACATCATTTTGAGCATCTTACCACTGAATGATAATATTTTGTATGGTATTTTTCTACTTTTTTTCAAAGGATTTTACATGGATTATTCCGTGTTATCTCTTTGTTTATCCTAGCAATACTATGAGGAAGCCACTTTCTTATTCCCCTTTGAAAGATGTGGAAACTGAGACACAGAGAGGTTAAGTGACCACCTAGGAGTCATACACAGCTGACCATGGGCGTTGTTAGGACCAGAACACAAGTCCTTGGCTCAACCCTGTGTTCAATGACTAGGTTAAATTGCCTCTCTTTCTGCACTGCAGTGGGAGAAACAGAACTCCATTTGGCCTCTCACTTCCTGGATTTTCCCGAAGTAGCCTGAGGCCTTGCTGGAGAAAGGTCCTAGAACCCAGCCCAGTTTGGTTTGGATTACATTTATCTGGTAAAGGTATTTTGGCTTCCAGTCCACTCAGCCTGTGCTGGCCTGTGAGTGCCAAGAAAGTCAAAAGTCTATCTGAGGATCACAGACCGGAGGACCCTGTGGCTCCAGGTAACTTTCTGTGTGTTCCACACTGACTCTAGATCACCACAAGGAGGAGTTTTGGTAAAGCAGAGCATCTGTGCACACATACCTTGGAGTTGGTGCTAAATGAGCTGATGGTGAAAATGTGTTGCTGCTGAAGATGAGATATAAAAATTTTAGAACTGATTTTCTAGTGGCCTGAGCTCTCAGGAGCAGTTTATCCCATCACCTTCCATGCATCCAGCAGGATATTTTTGAATGAATTTTGACATTTGTCTGGCACCAGTTGTTGACTAAGCTTCCTAATCTTGGTTCAGCCACTCTGAAGAATGACTGTGGTTACACCTCTGCGACAACCACCCTTACATCCCAAGTGAAACGGGAAGACATTTTATGGTTTCATTTCATACTTCTGAACTAGTCAACTGATGAAAAATACTTTACTCAAAGCTCTCATGGAATCAAAGATATAGGCATGACAGAAAGCCCTATTCAAGTCCCAGTTCACCTGCAAGAGGGAGCTCTCTTCTGCTGCTCATAATGTAGCCCCAGGTCTTCAACAGAGGACTTTGAGGCCACCAGGATGCTGCTCATGGCTTAAGAGGAGTCTGGGATGTATTTCTGGTAGATGATACAGAAGCGGTAGGCATTCCTGTGATCCAGATTGTTAAGAGTGATGCAGAGGAGTAAATGACTCAGGTGGATAGCATTTATACCATTATCAAAGGACTTTGATGCCCAGACTCTTCATTTGAGTCATATAACAACTCGGTGAGATTAACATTAACCTGTGCAGGAGAAAATCAAAGCTTAGAGATGGGAAAAAATCTTGCTTAAACCCATACTCTAAACCCTGGCATATGTGAGGAAGTACTAGGTATCCTGCCTTAACAGTCTCCAGATCCACTGCTGTGGACTAGATCATGGGTGCTCAACTTCAGCAACGATCTTTTCCTCATAGCCTGGCCCTGGCCCTGGCCCTGATAGCATTATAGCAGTTTTGTTCAGAATGTTCCCAGGGCCTGGTGAGGATTTCTTTCTTTCTTTCTTTTTTTTTTTTTTTTTTTTGAGACAGGGTCTAGAGTGCAGTGGTGTCATCATAGGTCACTGCAGCCTCAAACTCCTGGGCTCAGACAGTCCTCCTGCCTCAGCCTCCCAAGTAGCTGGAATTACATGTGCACGCCACCATGTCCAGCTATTTTTTTTATTTTTTGTAGAGATGGGTGTCGCTATGTTGCTCGGGCTGGTCTTGAACTCCTGACCCCAAGCTATCCTCCCATCTCTGCCTCCCAGAGTGCTAGCATTATAGGTGTGAGCCATGGTGCCTGGCCTGGTGAGGCTTTCTGAGGGCACAGCCCATGTCCTGGTCAGCATCTCTGGAATCCAGGAGTTCTGTTCAGGAATCAAGCCAAACATGCCTGGGTCTGGCTTTCTGAATTGAGCACCCTGTCTCCTTAGTTCTGTACTGATTTCATTCATAGACCAAACCTATGATCTTTGTCTGGGTCTCTTAGCCCATGAGAAAACAGGTCCTTGCTCCTAGACCTTAAGTTTCCTGGCCTGGACAAAATGCCTCTGACCTAATTCTCCTGAGTTTCCAAGGCTTAGGTTTTGAGGGTTGCACTCATCTGGCTTTCATTTTGGACTTACTGGAATCTACTTATTCTTTCCTCTTCCTTCCACTTCATACTCTGGGATCCTCTTTGATTTTCTGTCTTCCCTGGATTATCAGGACAATGGGCACTTTTCAGTTCTTCCCTGTTCACCATGCATGAACCTTTTTCCATTTGACTTTGGTAAGTTAGCATATATCAACATAGTGACATCCATAGGAATAGCCTTAATATTAGTATAAGAACTTTTCATTGAGGTGGAGGAGCACTTGCTGTCAACAAGAGGAGCAACTATTAAAAATCCCAGCTACTTCGGCGGCTGAGGTGGGAGGATCACTTGAGCCAGGGAGTTCGAAACCAGCCTGGGCAACATAGTAAATCCCCATCTCAAAAAAAAAAAAAAAATCAATCAACATGTGAAACCACTTACTGGAAAAGCTAGTCTCTTCCTCAGCCATCTGATTCTGTTGTTTCAAGATCTACCACTGTTAATCCAATCTACTTAATCTTGAAGCTGTTGAAGCACTCATATATTTCAAGGATTTAATTCACAAATCTATTTACCTCTCTCCTTGTCTCCTTATCTGTTTCCTCAGCCAGAGTGAAGGCCTTCGGTATGTTTCCAAGACACAACTCCCAAGTTTTTGGTCCCTTTTCCTACTGCACATTTACACAGTGGTCAGTCTTTGATGATTTTAACCACTGGAACAAAAACCTGAAACCAAAAGTGAGCAGGCAAAGCTTTGAAGCACCAACAAAAAACAGGCATCACAAAACCCATATATTATATTGTGTACCCACACATAGTTATCTAGTCGATGTTCTTGATCTAGCAAGCTTAGGTATATGGTTTTCTTTAGAAATTTTTAGTTTTCCTTTATTATAACAATTAGCAGATTAGAAACAGGGAGTCAGGGCCAGGCGTGGTGGCTGACGCCTGTAATACTAGCAGTTCAAGTTTGAGACCAGCCTGGGCAACATGGTGAAACCCCATCTCTCCAAAAAAAAAAAAAAAAGAAGAAGAAGAAGAGAAGAAGAAAGAAACAGGGAGTCAGGACTTCTACAATGGCAGCTAACAACAAGGGAGAAGACAAGAAACATCACCTGGAAAAGTGCCACAGTATGAGGTCATTCACTGAAAGGACAGGCTAAGCCCTGTGTTCTTAGAAGTTCCCAAAAGCATCACTGAACTATTTAGCGGTTCACCAAAGTTAAGAAATTATAGCTAAAAAATTATCTCGTTAGGCTCCTTGTACTCTGCTTAATAAGGCAGAGTTGTGTGTAAAGTGTTTTAGAAATACTCCCATTCAAAAGAATGTTTTTAAGGCAATTGCATTTTGTTATTAAAGAGATATGTTTCAGATATCTGGAAAATTAATTTATGTGGAATCTTATCTGCACTAATTTACCTCCAGCAATATTATCTTACTGTAAGAACTTGAAATTTATATTAAACTCAGGGCATGTGTACTAAGTGTCTGTTTATTGACTTCTCAATCATTTCTTACTAGGGCACTAGCTTTCTAGCTCATGGTGCAGAATCAAGAGCAGCCAGAAGATTTTCAAGGATAGGCCCAGATTCCTAGTCCTGGCCTGTATGAGCTTGGGGAATCTGTGGAATCACTCTGTGTCTCAATTTCCCTTCCTGTTAAAACAAAAGAACAATGTTTTCTCTGAATTTTGACAACACCATGTGGCAATCATTAGAAGAATAATGTAAACACGTTGAACTCCAGAAAGAGATCTGGGCAGTGAGGGTGGGGAGAGGGAGGCAGCAGGTAACAGAACACACATCAAGTAAAACTAAGGTCCCCAACCCTGAACTGCAGTTCTGGTTCCTGGCTTGTTAGGGAACGGGCTGCACATCACTGCCTGAGCTCTGCATCCCCCCACACCTCCCCCCTACCCCTGGTGCATGGAAAAATTGTCTTCCATGAAACTGGTCCCTGGTGCCAAAAAAGTTGGGGACCGCTGAAGTAGAAGGTTAGATGGGTGGATGCATGGTTGCCTAGGTGACTAATAGAAGAGGATGAAAATCAGACAATTCAGGGAGGTCATTGGTCAGGCAAGTTGCTGAGTCAGGTGGTAAAGACAAGTATGTTAAGTAGGTTATAGATGGGGTAATTTCAGACAAGTCAGGCAGGTGGCAGACAGAGATAAGGAGACAGATAAAGAGATAAGAGACAAGAAGAGGGAAGGGACAGGGATGGGAACATACAGTTTGGGAGAAGAAGAGAAAATGAGGGGCAAGTGAGGAGACCCTAATTCAGGGAGGTAAGAGGAGGCTCTCTGGGCTCTGGGTTGTCTCCCTTCATCCCCCAAAGATGACCTGAGCTGATTATCAGAGTGAATGATTTTGGCATTTTGACTCTTCCTCTCTGAACTAGAAAATAGTTTATATTTGCTTGCAAACCTCAAAATACGTACTTTCCCTTATGAAATCTGAAGGTTTTGAATGTGAAGATGAAGTCAAGGCGTCCGTTATGTAGTTGATAGCATAGAAGTGTCAGTGATAACCCTATACAGACTTTACAGCTGAAAATACATTTTTACCTTCTTTCATTTGACCTCTGAACAATCCCGGATGCTAGAGGGAAGATGGTGTCATCTCCATTGACAGATGAGCTCCTTCTGTACGTGAGACGCTAAGTGTCAGACAATGTGTCCGCATTCCCAAGCTATTCTTCAATCCTGTCATGCTCTCCAGAAGCCCTTTCCTTCCTTCCAGGCCCTAGAGACTCAGCCTGCTTTCCTTGCCCTAGAAGTTGGCCCTGCCCTTCCCCCACCACCCCTACCCTCATCTGGTAGCACTGGCAACAGAGTAGGATGCAGGCTCTCAACTCTCCCGTTTCTTCTTGTACATGAAATAAGTACCTTTTGTTTTAGTATTTTGTAACCGTTCACTCCATAGAGCCAGATGAAGTATCAAAAATAACTAACATACAGCATGTATAGGTTCCAGAGATGTCACTGTGTTTGCATAGCCTGTAGAAATGGGATTGGAGCTGACTTTCTCATAGCTCTTTCTCTGAGTCCCTTCTCCCATGGAAGCTTCCCAGGTTCTTGTTACTATTACCAGAGCTTCACCCCACCTCCTGATAGCATTGGCCTCCTTGAGATTGGCGCTGTAGATGTGCAGATGAAAGAAATCAGTCTAACCTACAGTATCTTGGGACATATTATTGACCTCATACTGTCTTCTAAGTGTATGGGAGCAGGTCCAGTAGGCTTACCTCAAAGTAAACTGCAACAGAGTTTCCACAAAGATTCTTCCAAGGCTCAGTCTGCATATCTTCCTCTCCCCTGTCATTATATTAACTCACATCTCATGATATACAATAAGTAATCAAGACAGGAGAGTTACTATCCTACAAATGTGATCTCAACTCCTAATTTGGGAGATTTTGTCCTTGAAGATTTTATTTTGTGCATGTCTTGTAACATACAGAACCTGACCATTATTACTCAGATGGTCCTAGATGGATTTTGGTGCTCTTAATGCTTGGCTGCAAGGATATCACTGACAGCCATCTATGTATTCTCAATGTCTAGCATGGGTAGATGAAATGAACACCAGAACTGCATTAAATATGTATGTCAGATAGGGAAAAGGTGAACAAATCCAGTACAAAGGATTAGCCAGTCATATTGCAAATGTGAATAAACTAATGATTGGATATTCTTGTCCATAGGTAAGGAGATACAGACTATTAGAAAGCTATGGTAGTGCATAACCGGGACAAAAAAGGGATGCCAGGAGATGCCAGCCTGGGCATGTTGGAGACAGCCATTGGTTTCTGGGCTTGGTCCCTTAAGCTGGGCTCCATTCCTAGTTTACCCAATTTGTTTTGAAAATTCCTCCCACCCTTCTTCTCTTCAATCTTTCTTACCTTGGAACTTAGACTATAGAGCAAATCGAAGCTTTGTAATTGAAGACTGTTGAACTACCTAGGAAAATATGAAAAGCAAACTTTTCTTTAGACAGATAAAGAAAAGGTATTTAACTCATCTACTTTTCAAATTGAGAATTAAGAATGGAAAATACAAGCTTTACTAAAGCAGTAAAATAATAAAGGCAAGGGGTAGGGAGAGAAAAGAAAGAGATGATAAGAAAAAAAAACAGGGGAGGAAGAGCAAGAAGAAGGTTAAGAGAGAGAGAGAAAAGGAGAGCAGGTGAGGGAAGGATAAAGATATTGAAGAACAGAGACTGGGAGGGATAGTGAAGGGGAGTAAGCTAGAAACGAGTAGAAGTAGAGGAGCCAAAATTAAGATTGTGGCTTTGGTACCAAAGATCTGGGTTCTAAATCTACAAAAAACCTATGTGAAATATACTTAGTGATGAAATATTGAAAGGATTCTCTGAGATCAGGAATGAGACTATGATGGCTACTATTATTACTTCTGTTTAACTTCATACTGGAGGTCTTAGCTAGTGGAGTAAGGCAAGAAAAACAAACATAAAGGAAAAAAGAAGGAAAATTTAATATGCATAGATGACATGATTTGTGTGCACAGAAAATCCAAAAGAAAATCCCAAAGTGATTTTAGCAAGGTCTCTGGGTACAAGATCAATATTCAAAAGTCAGTGGTATTTCTCTATATAAGCACCAATAAAGAGAAATGGAAATTTACAAAGTTATGTTTTACAATAACATAAAAAAACTTAAGATGCCTTTCTGAGCCTCATTTTTCTAATGTGTAAAATTAGGGGTTCAGCAACAATAATAACAGTAGTAGCAGCAACAGTAGAAGTAGCTGGGGTTTACTGAGTACCTACAGTATGCCGAACATTGTTCCAGATGTTTACATGGATTATTTCTTTTAACCTTTACAACAGCCCTTTAATGGTTCATGTGAGGATTAAATGACATAATATATGCAAAACACTTAGCAAATTGCCTTGCATATATAAATTCTCAATCAATTTTAGCTATATGAAAATAATCATTATTTTAGAGAGACTCATAGACTCAGTTGTTAGTAGAACTAAGCTGCTGTTCATTTGGCTTAAGATTTGTAGAATAAACAGTCATGTATTATGGTTGTTTTGAAATTTTAAATAGCTCATTAATTCATTTATTCATCCAGGCACTGCTGTAGGGTACAGGAATACAGTGGGTAAGCAAAATAGATAAAATCCATGCCTTAATGGAGTTTACAATTTAGTATGGGAAACACATTAATCAAATGATATCACTTATTGTGCTGTGAGACTAAAAGTACAAGTAACAAGGCATTATAGGAACATAAATTGGGGGGACACTGGTCTGGAGTAGAGAATGAAATAAGGCTTTGTTGCAAAAATGACAGTTGAGCTGTGTTCTGAAGGATAAATGGAACAGGGGCAAAGGTAGGAGAGTGTTCTACTCAGAGGAAGCAGTCTGAAGTGGGTGAGGGTTGTGGGTGGAGGGAGAGCTTGGCATGTATCGGGAACTGAAAAAATGTCTGAGTGATGAGCTCAGAGAATGAGAGAGAGGGTTGTTGTATGAGCTATGACTACAAAGGAGGACAGGGGACAGGTTCTCAGGATCTTGGGAGCCTTGTTAAGCATTTTTGCAGTTATTCTAAGAAGAAAGGAGTACACTGTGGGGTTTTTATTTAAAGAAATGATATGATCAGATTTGTGTTTCGAAAATATTTCTGCACTAAGGCTATTATTGTTGTGTAGGCTAGGGCACCATCAGCAGCGAAAGAAATTAGTGGGTTTATTTGAGAGATGTTTAAGGGATGGAATTGATGGGGCTTGTATTAGCTTGGGTGAGGGAGGAGGGATGCCCCACTGATGTCTCCTGCATAGGATCTGATTTGCAGAACTGGGTGACTAGTAGTGACATTCACTGAGATGAGGACAATCTTTTTTCATGATGAAACAGCTTTACCAACTTTTTATTGAAACTTGATAATATATTTGAAGTATTTATCTTCCTGTGGAAATTTGAATCTCACACATGGGGAAAGGAATGACAGGTTTGGGACACTGATTTTGGAAGTATAGAAATGCTTACTCCTTGCTTTCCCTTTGTCTTTCAAAAAATGTCAGATTGTTAAATATTTAGTCTTTCTTTAAGAACGGCAGGGATATCAAACTTATAAATTCTTGAAGGTTACATTTAGAACCAGTCTCCCACTCTCTTCCCAAGTCTGTTTCTTCAATCTGAAAAACTGAACAGATTCAGTGCAGAAATCTGTGTCTTTAACTTCTTTTTATCAACCTTTTAAGTCTCTTCTTAGATGACCAAATAGTTAGATGTGAGAAAAGAATTTTTGGAGTTGGAACATTATGGTTTTATCCAATGATTATGCAGACTGGGCCATATTAAGATTTAGCTACTCTGAAGTTCTCTGACTCTGGTTTGGAATGTCTTTGGTGGGTATACTAGGGCTTCAAATATTTCATTACAACCTTCATCAAATGCTGGTGGTGCTTGGAGTTGATCTGAACAAGGCTTTAAGAATATTCTGGAGTTGACTCAGGTTCCTCAGGGCTGATTGGACTTTCTGAGCCTTGGCATTCTCTCAAAGAAGAAAGCCTGAGGCTGATAAGTTTCAGCCTTCTTAACCCCCTGCCACCTTTTGTAACAAAAACTGTGCTTTAAGACCCCTTAAAGGGAAGAGAAGCCACTAATGATATAGTCAGAGGGAATGTGAAACTGGAGGACAGTGTCACAAACCAGTCCTTTGCTTAGGTATAGGACTGGGGACGGAAGATGTGGCTGATGGCGTGTGTGTGTGTGTATACATGTACTTTAGGTCAAGTGATAGCTTCTTTCTTTCATTCTTGCTCTCTGCCACACACACACACACACACACACACACACACCAGTGTCCTCAGCCTGTGCCCTTCTCTCTGTGTCACCTCCTTGGTATAAGGAATGGGAACAGGACTTCATGTACTGCCTGAGTTCCCGTCAACTACCAGACTCTGGGGCTGAATGGAATCTGACCATGGGAGTTCCTGTGAGCTGAGTCTCCCCTCTCCCTCCCACCATTCCCAGCTGACAGCCTGTCCCTAGCCTTGTCTCTATTCCCACAGCACTCCACCTCAGTGAGCATCATGGGCTTTTCCAACACTCTGGAGATGGAGTTGTCATCTACCAGGCTGGCAAGGACCCGAGAGCCACAGATCCAGAGTGTGAGCAGCCTGACAGCTGCCACCGCTCAAGCAACACCAAGCTTTATGAGTGACCCCCCACAAACTGTGTCCAGCCTGACAAGGGTTCAAAACCAGGCCATGACCAGCCTGACAACCAGTCACCTACAGACCATGCCCAGCCTTGTGCGTAGCACATTCCAGTCTATGCCCAACCTGATGAGTGATTCCCCCCAGGCCATGGCAGGCCTAGCGAGTGATCACTCTCAGGCCAGGCCCAGCCTAACATCTGTTCATGCCCAGGCTGTGCCGAGTCTGGCGACTTGTCCTCTGCAGAGCATGCCTCCGGTTTCTGACATGCAGCTGGAGACTCGTTCCAGCTCCAGTCCTAGCTCTGGCCAAAGTACAGGAAGCCTGTGCCCTAGGGATGGGGCTGACCCCTCCCTGCGAAATGCCCTATGTAAGGTAAGTCTTGGGGAAATGCCATTCAACCTCTGCCCATCACTGGGCACAAGGTTGGCCACCGAAAGCCTTATCCTGACCTTAGCTTAACAGCTCTGAGACCACTAATGGCAAAAATGTCTGATTTCTTTGATTTTTGTTGACATTTCACTTTTGAAAGATGGAAAGTGAGGATTCCACACACTTCACTGACTCACTGGGACAAGGCCCCACAGCCCCTGGCCTGGATGCTCCCAAGGACTTGGCTATCCCCTCAGAACTGGAGGAGCCAATTAACCTCTCTGTGAAAAAACCTCCACTGGTGCCAGTGGTCAGCACATCTACGACTCTTCAGCAATACCACAGCCCAAGAGATGAGATTCAAGGTAAGCAGCCTGCCTGCCATGTTGGCCACAGACCCGAGCAGATGGACTCAGCACTTCCAGGTGAGATAGGGGTCCGCAGACAGGCTCTAAGCCTGGGACAGCAGTGCTTCTATCTGAAGTTGAATTCACTTCTCTCCTCCAAACTGACTCATTGACACCTGTTCTGCTTCCCTCTCTGTGGCCATGGCTGATCCAGGCATGGCTGGGACCTAGCCTCCTTGTAACATTCCCCATGCAAAACGTCCTGGGGGGTCCAGGTTATATTTATGGGAAACAGGAAGAACTCAACCCGAGAGAGCTAGCCTTCACAAAATATTATCGAGAAGAGTAGGCCTGCCTTTGGAGTCAGATAGATTGAAGTTAGAAAACCCGCTCTGTTTCTTTATATTTGATCCTAGTTAAGAGACCTAACCCCCCTGAGCTGGATTTTTCTCTATAAATGGCTACTTCCTAGGCTATTGGGACAACTAACTATAGTGACATCATTGATAACTTACTCCATAGTAGCAAGACTTTTCCTTATACCTCTCAGTAATGTGAATTTGTGTTCTGCCTCATAGTAAAGGGAATTTGGACCATTGGTGATTAATTCTCATTATCTTCTCAGCTACCCATGCCCCTTCTTAGTCCCAGCTAGGCTAGGGTTTGTTTTTCTGTGGAAGGTGAGGGCTAGTTGGGAAGTTAGGAAGCAACTTCCTAGTGATCATCTGGGACTTTTTCAGTTCCAAGTATTATGTGCACTTCATTTGTAATGATCAGTCTATGTACTATACATTTAATAAATGAAAACAAAAAAATAATTTTTCTCCTTTTTTCTCATACTGACTGAAAAAACGAAGTGAAAAATTATTGGTTTTTATTACATACAATAATGTGACCCTGCATTTTACACAATTAAATTAAATTTTTTGGACCCTGCTTTCACATGTGAAGTGCCTAGGACAGTGCCTGGTGCTGAGTGGCTGCTCAGCAAATGCTAGTTCCCTCCTTTTGCCCCACCATGACCTCCTGTCCATCTGCACAGACTGTACTACACAGGGAAGGACTCCCTGGAACCTCTTGCCCATGGAGCATAAGCTGGATTCTCAGGCAGTGCTAGAATCTCAGCACTTGGCTGAAAAGACAGAGGCTGGATGGAATGACTCCCCAGAGCAGGCACCAGTGTTCTGGGAAGAAGTGATTTCTGAGCTCATTATAAAGGTGAGAAGCTGGCCCCTCAGTACCTGACCCAACACTCACTGGCAAGCAGCCTCTGCAGGTTATCTGTGTTTATCTTTTTAAAAGAAGGTGACCTTCCTTCTCTCTGAGGAAGGAGATTCATGGCAGGAATGTCACCACTAGGAGTGATTACAGTGTAGGTAACAATTGCCTGACAGGTATGTGGCCAAAGATTAGGAATAGCAGGTACGAATGGAAGGTGTGGGTGACAGGTATGTTGTCACAAATGTATGTCACAAGTATTTATTTATCTTTTGTCTTAGAGTATGAGAATTTTGAACAAGGAGCCTTAGAGCTGGATACAAAAAAGAACCAGAGCAGCAGGTAACAGACTTTTGGCCAACCTCCCCCTCCCACCCCTAACTTCATGTCCTGCAAAGTTGGCACAGGAAGTAAGCATTTTCAATGACTTAACATGAAGCAGAAGTTTGTCTGTAACTGTCTTCTTCAACCCCCAGACCCTCACGTGGAGTCCGTGTGGTTGGATGTCTGGGATGGTTGTGGAGGAGGTTCTGGCTCCTGCACTGTGGGGCCTGCTCTGTGTGTGCAATCCTTGCTCTTCAGAGAGCCCCTTCTTTGACCAGGGACTGCACAAAAGGGCTCCCCAGTGGCTGCCGGGGCCTGGTGAGGCAGAGCTGGGCAGGAGAGCAAATGTAGAGGGTCATGCTGAGAAGATCTTGACTAGCGGTTCAGTTGGGGGAATCATGGATGTGCCTGACTTAGAGATTGGGGCCAGAGGAGGCTCCCACCAAGACCCAGCGGTGTCTCTCTTGCCACAGAGCCTTCAACAGTGAGTGCAAGATTCCCTACGTGCGACTGGAGAGGCTCAAGATCTGTGCTGCCTCCTCGGGAGAAATGCCGGTGTTCAAGCTGAAGCCACAGAAGAATGATCAGGATGGGAGCTTCCTGCTGATCATCGAGTGTGGCACTGAGTCCTCCAGCATGTCCATTAAGGTACCACTTTGCTCTGCCTTGACCTTGAACCTTGGCCAAGCCTAGGAGCCTATTCTTTCTCTCTGCTACTGCCAGAATTCTGGCTCTGGCCTTTCCTGAGTCTCTGAGTGGGGCTGTAGCTTGGCCAGATGTTGTCCCCTGCCGCAATGGGCCTGTGAGGTGCACATTAGATGTGAGCTGTCCCAGCATTCATGGAGCTTGGCATGGGGTCCTGGAAAACGTAGTTATCACAGGAGGTGCTCAGGACCTGCCCGTTCCTTCCCACCCTTCCTCGACAACTTGTCTGTGCTGCTCTGACTGCTCAGACTTACTTCTTCCCCAAGGTCAGCCAGGGCAGCTTGCCTGATGCCATCCAGGCCCCAAGTCTAGGGGGAAGAAAGGTCACTGTCACTTCTCTGGCTGGGCAGCGGCCACCAGAGGTGGAGGATGCATCTCCTGAAGAACGCAGACTCATGCCTCGAACTCCTGGAGCCAAGAAGGGCCCCCCGGCCCCAATAGAGAATGAGGACTTCTGTGCTGTGTGCCTCAATGGGGGAGAGTTGCTGTGCTGTGACCGCTGCCCCAAAGTGTACCACCTTTCCTGCCACGTGCCAGCCTTGCTCAGCTTCCCAGGGTGAGTCATGCAAGTCCAGAGCCATCACCTGGCTAGCAGGGTTATCTTCCAGGAGTTATTATTCCAGGCCAGGCCCACAGAGCTCCCCAGGATGGGTTTACCCCTCTCTTCTGGACCTGCTTGAATTGTGTGTCTGTGAGTGAGTAGTCCCTGCAGCTGGTGCTTTCTCTATGTAGACAGGCAGATGTTTGAAATTTGATTGGCTTCCCTTCCTCCTCTGTTTCAGCATCTTCCTGCACACAAATTTGTGCCTATATTCCTTCCTCAGCCTCCCCGAATTCCTATCTTTCTGGATTCACAAAATCCTGAGTTCCTAAATTTCTTTCAAGCCTGAGGATAGGAAGCCATTCCTTATAGGGTAGGGCTAGGGACTCAGTTTCCTAAGCCATTGCTCCCACACCTGTCTTGGGGCAGAGGGACAGGGAAGGGTGTTCTGGGCAATGTGTGTCTAACATGGCCTCACCTGCCTATGCAGGGGAGAGTGGGTGTGTACCTTGTGCCGCAGCTTGACCCAGCCTGAGATGGAGTACGACTGTGAGAATGCCCGCTACAGCCAGCCTGGAATGCGGGCGCCTCCTGGCCTGAGCATATATGACCAGAAGGTAGGATGGGATCTCTGGGAATGAGACTTCCTGCCTGGGGCAGCCCCGCTATGCCTACAGAGTCTGAGGCCTTTCAGAGGGGTTGAGAGGCCTTTATGGATACCTTTCTTTTAGTCTGTGCCTGATAACTTGGCCCATGGGGGTTTGGATGATTTTCCTTCTCCCAGCAGTTTTCCTGTGGCTTGGGGGCCTGAGCTGTGCCTTAGTATGATGACTAGCACCCTATGGGACAGAGCCAGAGATTTATCAGGGTAACTCTTTAGTTACCATCTTTAGTGCTTATTGAGATGGGGCCAGAACAAAGTAACACTGTTGCTAATTCTGATTTTGCAGAAGTGTGAGAAGCTGGTACTGTCCTTGTGCTGCAATAGCCTCAGCCTGCCTTTCCATGAACCTGTCAGCCCCCTGGTAAGGAAGGCCTTGCTGTTTCTGCCTGCTACTGTCCTTTCTGCTCAGAGGGCCTAGGCCATGAAGCAGGAGCACTGTGGTCCCAGGGTGGGCTCAGAGCATGGCCACTGGAAGTAGTGACAATATTAATTTGTGGATGGTCCAGGGGACCCTGGGGGCCATGGGCACTCCACAGCTGCCACTGCATCAGATGTGACTTGATAAGTGACGCATTCCTCCTTTTCCCTTTTTCTTTGTCTTCTTTTGCCACCCTTTTCTTTCTGCTGTTCCTCTTCTTTCTCTTTCTTGTGTTCTTTCACTTACATTCCAACTCATTCTCCATCTCTTTCTCCTTTTTATCTATACCTCCCCTTCCTCTCTCTTCTTTGCCTCTTCTCCCTTTCTCTTCTCCCCCGAGGCACGGCATTATTACCAGATTATCAAGAGGCCCATGGACCTGTCGATCATCCGGAGAAAGCTGCAAAACAAGGATCCAGCTCACTATACCACCCCAGAGGAGGTGGTGTCAGATGTGCGCCTCATGTTCTGGAACTGTGCAAAGTTCAATTACGTATGTCTTGACTGTTTTCCCTCTCTCCTATTTCCCAGTAACCCCAAGACTGTCATGGCTGGGTGGGGGCAAGGGGAAGGTTTGGTCCTGGGCTGCCTTGAAGACCTGGAAGCAGACTCCTGGGGCCTTCTGTGGTGAGTGTTTAAGAGCTCCGTCCCACGCTCGGGCCTCAGTGTGGACTCAGGGGGAAGATGGGGAGGCGCTAGTGACTAGCCATCTGTGGCTGGATACCTGTCAGGGTCACTTCTGCTTTAAGAGCTGTTACCAAACTGGTTATCCTAAGTCCTAGAAGAAAGTGTCAAATCCAGACATCCCAGGAGACCCAACTAAGCTTTGTGCCTTGTATAGCTTTTGAGGGACCTGGGAAAGATGGGCCGGTAGAAACCGGCTGGACCATCACTGCTCTCCTCTCTCATCAGCCTGACTCAGAGGTCGCAGAGGCTGGCCGCTGCCTGGAAGTATTCTTTGAGGGCTGGTTGAAGGAGATCTACCCGGAGAAACGTTTTGCCCAGCCCAGGCAGGAGGACTCAGACTCCGAGGAGGCATCCAGTGAGAGTGGATGTTCCACTCCCCAGGGCTTCCCGTGGCCACCCTATGTGCAGGAGGGCATCCAACCCAAGAGGCGGCGACGACATGCGGTAAAGAGTTGCTGCCAGCTGGCAGCAGGTGGGTGGGTGACTGGGCAAGCAGGGTGCGTCCAAGCAGCATGCATAGAGCAACCTAAATTGCAGCTGCTCAGGTGGCACAAGAGACAGTGGTGACGGTCAACCCTCACTTGCAAACTCTTAGCCTATGAAGAAGGCAGGGCAGCATAGGGCTTATCAACTCCAGTTACCCGTGAGGCTTGAAATTCAGAGAGGTGTATGTACCTGCCCAAGGTCACGTAGCAAATTAGCAGCAGAACCAGGGTGACAAACCAGGTGTCCTGATTCCCAGCTCAGTGCTGGTTATACTACATTGTGATTGGGATGCCTATAAGAAGAGAAGTACCTGGTATCAGTGCTGATCTTTACTTGGGTTTGAGGGAGAAAGGAAGGGATCTTTTTCAGCTCCTTGGTGTAGGGTATCCTTTGCAGCAGAGAGGTCAAATTTCCTTTGACCTTTGGCTGGTCCCACCTGTGTAGACCTGAAATATCAATTTGATGCTGTTTAATTCCACTGAAATGTATTACCTGCCTACTGTGTGCCAGGGTCTGACCAGCCATCCCCAGTTGTTTATAATTCTTAGCACACCATGTTTAGTGGCTTCAGTAAGTTTTGCTGTTGGATTCCTGCATTACTTCAACTCTGTAGAATCCCAGTCTTGATGCTTAGCCTTTTCATGTTAATAAATCCTACATTTGGCTATTTTAATTCCAAGTATGTATATTTTTTCTTTCAGGAGAATGAAAGAGCAAAGAGAATGTCTTTCCGCCTGGCCAACAGTGTTTCCCAGGTGTGAGAGCTGGGAGGAGACTGAGTGCTCTGGCAGCTGGTGTCCCATCCTGTTGACCATTCCTCCCCATCTTTCAGCTTATGCTCTTCAGAATGTGGATGTGAGATGAGTCTTGTTGAGCTGTGTAGCGCTCTTCTTTGCCATTTGCATCTACAGCATTTATTTGGGAGCCATAGTGAATCCACTACAGAGATTTCAGTAATAAACAGGAAAGAGGGAGGTGTTCCTTATTTCCAGAGTAATCAGATATATAGAGTCCACTTGACAAAACCACAGCCGGTCAGGCTCGGAAGGCCCTAACTTCCTTGGTGAACTCTTTCTGCTGAGGAAAACAAACCTTTCTCACCTTTCCATGTCCAGGCTCAGGAGCAGTGTCTACATCTGAATTCCTTCTGGGCTCAGAAGTGGGTAAAGGAGGGAGAGAGGTTTGGACATGTGACAAGCCTGTGATCCCTGGCCCAGCACAGCCAAAGACTGTCACTGTTTGCCTTTGCTTGTCCTGTCTGGACAGAGGCACCTGCCCTGGGCAGAATAATGGAGTCTTATAGAGGCCGTAGATCTCAATTGGTGCCTATTCGGGTTCTAACGGTTTTCAGGGTATTTGTTTTACATTTTCCCTTTCCTGATGTTGACTTAGGTGGCTGCTGTGAAGGTGCTCTGGGTGGTATGGAATTCTTGACTGAGCTGGGTGGCTAGGCAGAGACCATTTATAGCTTCTAGCTCGTATTTCACTTGGAGGCTTAGAAAGATGTCAACTTCAGAGTCTGCCCTTTGTGCCACTTACTTTGGGCTAATAGCACTTCTTTGGTGTCATACCTTGCCTTCCTAGAAGTGATTATTAGTGCTTGTCAGTGGCTACCCCTTGATCATCCCTGTTCAGAGGTCTGGATCCTGAGTTCTCCTTGGAAAACCTTTGAGGCAGCTGTTATCTGCTTCAGGTGCAGAATTTCTAGGCAAGGAAAGTGACCCACAGCCAGCTCACTCTGCTGGGCCTGTCCTTCTGCTTAGAGATTCTAGTTCTCAACATCTCCAAGTTGGCAGAGCCAAAGATCAGAAGTGAGTCCTCTGGCTAACCTTCCTCCAGGCTGTCCACAACCCTGAAAAAAAAGAATGCTCTGCTGGCAGCCCTTTTTTGTTGGAGGTTGGAGAAGGCCTCAGGGACCGGCAGGAGCCAGACCTGGGGGAAGTTCTGTCTAGGGCGGAGAAGGGGAAAGTCAAGAGGTGAGAAGCCAGTGTTCTTCAGTGACCCCAAAGCAACATCAGGACTGTAGTTCTCCTGGAATGCAGAGAGAAGCATTCTGGAAGCCATGGGCACAAGAGCTCCAGGCTGCATCTCGAATGGATCTTCATGGTCCATGAGGGTGTTTGTGAGGAAGTGGCATAGGAAGATACTGGGGGTCAGGCTACCTCCCAAGTAAGGGCTTGGTTGAGAAGGAACCTGTTGCCGATACTATTGGGGGAGCTCTGGACCTGGCATTTCGGTGGCCTGGCCCTAAGACAGCGCTCCCTGGAGGTCCTGTCATGGCGTGGCTAAGTTCAAGGAAGTATGAGGTCATGGCTTTGTTTTTACTAAGAGATACTGTTTAAGGAAGTTCTTGTTTATAGGGCCTTTGCTAATGAACATTTTCTGTTATCAGAAAACATTTCTTCTCTCCTTGTGAGTTGATGGTATTGTTCATTTCCTTCTCTACCCAAGCTGAGAGATCATCTTTACTTCAAAGCAAACTGTGTCTGTTGACTTGCCGTTCTTTCAGCACATGCCAAGTTCTCCTAAGCAGATGGGCTTTCATAATCCTGTTTTCTAGTTTTGGGTAACTGAGTCTTTAATGCTTTACTGGTCAGGCAATCTTTGGACTTAGGCCTCTGCTCCTTGGGGCTCACATGATTTTCTGGCTTGGGCTCTGGCCATTTCCCTTTCAATTTTTGAATATTTTTCTCTGTTTAGTTGGCTTGGCAAGGTTCCCTCTGTACTTGCCTCATTAATTCCTGCATTTGGTCATTTTTCCTTTGTGTGGCCCACATTCCTACCACCCCTGGGTAAGCTCCATTGTATTTGGTGTTAGGCAGCCAGTGAGGGTTGTGACAAACCTGATTGAGATCCTTCCTCAAGACCAATTGGAGACCACAAATATGAAGCAGAAATGCCCACTAAAAGCCTGGTTTCCCTTATATCAGTGAAGCTCCCTGCTTGAGTGTGGCCTGCTAGGCCCAAGGGTTAGCTTGCTGGCCCAGGGGATCTTAGTAATGTGGTGGAGAGTCACATATTCCCTTTCCATCATAGAGACCTGCATGCTGAGAGGCTCCCTTTAGGCAGGGATAGGTGGGAGGCAGGGTGTCCTTTCCTCCAACAGTGTGAGGTCCTAGCCTGTGACACCATCCCTGCTCTGGTTATCCCATGTTACTACCCTCTCCCTGGCTTTCCCTATGTATCTAGCTGCCAACATTTTAAGTCATGGTTTTGTTTTGTTTTTGCATGCAGAAAGCAAAACATGACTCTTTAGAAATTAAAAAAAAATATATTGCTAGCTAAGTGACTGCCTTCAGAGGCTCTTTCCTAACTTTTGGGCCAATCCTCCATTTGACTTATTCTCATAATGGCCCCATTTTGGAGTCAATCAAGTCCTTTGGCCCTTGACAAAGTCATGCAATGGAAACACAGTGAGTTCTGGATTGTTATGGTACAGAATGCAGTCCTGTAGCATGCAGAGGAGAAATTGGCTTCTTGGGTGTGCTGAGAAACAGGACAGTAGTGTGGCTTCAGTTGATGTAAGAGGATTTTAGTGCAAAAATGGATTCAGGGTGTATTTGCAGAGCACTCTTCCACAGAACATAGGTAGGTTGGCCCTGCCTAACTCCTAGCAATTGCTAACTACACACCCTGCCTGCCTCCCTAAGTGGCAGCCACCCCACCCTCCATAGGCTGTGCTCCATGGCAGGCCCTGCCTTCACCCCTGGAGGACTCTGGCTCCCTGTGCCCATTTCTGGCAATAGATCTTTGCCTGACTCCTAAGACCTAGGCCCCTGCCTGTTTGCTCCCTCTCTCATTCCATGGGGACACCTGTTGTCTTCTCTTCTGAACTCTTGAACTGAGCCTTTGCTCCTTCTGGATTGCCACCTCCTCTGCCTCCTCTTCTTCTCCCTCCCTCACTGCTGCCAAAATTGCCCTGTGCCTTTAGTCCATTTCCATGACTTCACCCCTCATCTTCCTCTCCCAGTCTTTCATCCTTCTCCTGGACTTCTTCCCCTCCCCAGCCTGAACCCACAGCCCATCACACACTGACATTTTTGTCAAAATCCTAAACTTTCTCATCCCCTGCAGCTTTTGCTGAAACTATCAACCGTTCTCTATTTTCTACATCATCCTATTTTCTGCTCCCTTTTCCTGGGCTGCCAAGTGTGACAGATTCATAGTTGACAACCTCAGATGGGCTTTCAGTATTGATTGTAGATTCTTTAACTTGTTGTTACTCTTCTTTCCCATCCATGCCCTTCATCTCTGCTCTCAGCAAATGACTGACCTCATTGTCTCCTACACAAAAGAGAGCCCCTAACGTGAGAACTTCCCTGCTGGCTGCTCTCCCCCTGCCATTTATCTGTGTCTGAATCCCTGCTCATCTCCTCCCTCCTGCTCCCATTCAGTTCTCTGTTTCTGGATCCTGTTTTATGTCCTCCAAAACTTTGCTCCCTCACTTATCCCATTGCTCCCACTTCCTGGGGCCTTCAGCCTCCCTCTCTGTTGGTTACCTCCACATAGCCTGCAAACAAGCGGAATTCTTCCCAAGATAAAAACAAAATATCTTAGAGTCTGCTGCCCCTTACTCTTTTCCCATGTCAGCCAGGTTTCTTTTAAAAACAAACTTTTCTTATTGATTCTTCTCAGTTACTCTTCAGCCCTCTATAGTTTTTCATAAAAGTCACCAGTGACTGCACAGTTGCCAAATCAAATTAATATCTCTCAGTCCTCAACTGTCTTGAATTCTCCACAGCATTTCACCACAGCATCCACCACTCCTTCCATGAAACACCCTCTTCACTCGGCTTATATGGTACCACAAGTCTCGGGATTCTCATCTTATCTCTTGGCCACACAGGCTGAGCCTTTCCTGAAACCTGGACAGGGGGACGTGTCTGTGGCTGTGTGCGGTCACTCCTCTCCAGGATTTGGATAGGCAGGAAGATTCACAGCTGCTCCTCTTCCCCCTTCTCTGTGTATGTTTTCTTTGAGTCCATTCCTTCTCCTGGACTCAGTTCTCCTCATGCTAAGCATGTTTATGAGCTCCTGCTGGGAGGACAGCATCTGTGAGTCCTTCCCTCTGTCTCTCCAGTATAGCGCAGAGACAGATTTTAGCCACATTTGCTAAGAGGCCCCATCTAAATCAGCCCAAGAGTGTGGATTAGGTTTTATAACATCCAGGCAGCAGTTTGGCTAAACTGGATTACCGGTTCATCACCATGATCCCATACCAGTTAGAGCCTGTCACAGTCAGTAAGGAGCCTGGGATCGTGGTAAGACATGTTTCCATACATGGTTCAGTGATGCTAACCAGGAGGGGAATCCTGGCAGGGCTGGGTGTCTGCCACTGACAATATTCTGATGGAGGGGAGACGGGGAAGTGGGAAGTGCTGTGGTTCCTCACTTGCTTGGGCTCAGCTGGAGTCAGCCGGACTCCCTTTAGCAGGGTCTTTCCTGCCTGTACTGATCATCACCACCTGCTTGCTCCAGTTGTTTGTTCCTGGAGCTGAGAGTAGATGCTGGTTGCTTTCTTGGAGGTAAGGAGGTATAGTAGAAAGACATCTGATTTGAGAGTCAGAACACCTAAATTTTGGCTCTGCCAATTATGAGCTTTGTGATCTTGGGTACAGTTTCCTCATCTGTAAAGTTGGGCTATGGGAATGGCTGAGAACAGTGATCTCTCAGAAGCTCTCCAGCTCTAAAGATGATACTTGTGATTCTAACTCTAAAGCTCAAGCCACATAAGGAATAAGGGAACTCTGGGGGTGGGACACAGCTGGGGGAGTCCTGGCCAGGGCAGGAAAAAGGGATTCATAGGCCAAATTGAGCTGCTTTGAGGAAAGTTCTTACCAGCTGGTGCTGCCTTGAGCCATATTCCCATTCCTCAAGCTGCACCCCTTTCTTCGATATCTAGTACGAGTTCCTACTAGGCCTTTTCTAGAAGTGGTTATTGGATCCAGAGTGGTTAGGAGCATGAAGGAGGAATATTGTAAGGGGAAGTGTCACTGATTTTAAAAGGACCTACACATTCATGAACAAATAAAAACTAGCACTTTTCCTTAACAACAGTTGTGTCCTGGAGTGTTTTTCAGTGAAGATGGTTGAAACTTCCTGTCCCCAGACTCCAGCATCATTAAGAATCCAAAGTGAGGAAGAACAGACTGGGAAGCCTTTCTCTCTAGGAAAGAACTCCGCTCTCTACTTCTCACAGCGTGCACATAGGCTGCTCTTCAGCATGTGGGCAGCAAGTCTGAGGCAGAGTTAGGGAAAAGGCATCTTATGAATGCCTACCACTTCCAGGCACTAAATACTTCCAGAATGTGCTTTATATCGTGATGTTCCCTAATTACCTATCGTTAGATGTCCTCTCTGCTCACTCTACACCAGTAAGGTTTCTAGCCATTTTAGGGGGTCAGGGACATTGTAATGAATATTTGTCATTCATTGAGGCTGCATAAAGTCTGAACCCCGTCCCTATTTTTGGTGAATTCCTCACCTCAGGAAGCTTGGGAGGCACAGCTTACTCCTCACTACAGAAACTAAATATACTTCAATCTTGATTTTCCAGCATCCTTTAAAGCCAGGGTACAGGACTAGTGGTGGTGATTAAAAAAAAAGAAAAAGAAAAGGAAAAAACACGGACTTCTCTTTGGTGTAAGTGTTGGTTGTAGGGCGGTGGGGTTTCCATGGCAGCGGGAGCGGCAGTACAAGTTGGAGCACCTGGTGCCTGATGGCAGTGGTAGTTTCTTCAGCAGACCAATTCCGCGCATGATTTCAGGAATTGTTCCTGACTGCACAGTGCTGAGCTTAATTCTCCAGCCTTCCCGACAATTCTGTGAACTACCTTAAAAACCTTTTAATAAGCTGGGAGCAGTGGCTCACACCTGTAATCCCAGCACTTTGGGAAGCTAAGGTGGGAGGATGGCTTGAGCCCAGGAGTTTGAGGTCACAGTGAGCAATGATTATGCCACTGCACTTTAGCCCGGATGACAGAACAAGACTCTGTCTCTAAGAAAAAATTTAAAGCTTTTAGTAAATTCATTTTCTGCTTCAATTAGCCAGAATTGGTTTCTAGTACTTGGAACTAAACACTCTGATGTTTGAAGAGTCTGGTTAAAGTCATGGACCCACTCTTCTGAGCTCCAGACCCACATATCCTGTGGTCTATTGGACACCTCCCACTTGGATGTCTCAATGTCACCTGACACTCCCAGGCCCCATTTACATATTCTTCCTCTGATACTCCCCAGCTCAACAGCCAGGGACATGGGACGAAAACTAGGGGGATGTGGTATCAGAGAAGCCAAGGAAGTTTGTGTTTCAAGGAAGGATATTCGTCAATTTTAATGTTTACGAAGAGACCTGGAAATCTTCTCTGACCTCCCACCCCTTGCCAGACTGGCCCAAGAACCTGAAGCTTTTCCCTGCTTTCTCTGACTTTTGGCTGTGTTTTGTCCTTATTGATTTTATTAGTACTGATCCTTCTGCAGGTCCCAAGGACACAGAGCCTCTCTCCTCCCACTCCTCAGGTTCCGTGGCAAGCTGCCAGCTGGGCCCATTCCCCAGAGCAAGTCCTGCCCTCATAGGTAGGTCTGCATCCAGATCTCTTCTTGCTCCACTCCTGGTCTACGGATTATTTTATCCACTAGGCAGTATAGGCATAGTATAATGACATCTAGGGTCTGAGAGCTTTCCAAGGGTCTATAAAAAGAAGTACTGAAAATATTTAAAATTAAAAGTGACAAAACATATGTAAAAAAGTCTAATTAAATGTCTATAAACTGTGCCATTACGTTAAACCCATTAATTGTTAATTTTATAATTTCATAAAGTTTCATAAAAATTTTGTTACATTTGAGAATAATTTGTAGGTTAAAGTTTCTCACTTCACAAGAAATTCTGTATATATGAGATGATTGTCAAGAAACCTTAGCTCATTGTAAATTAAATGAATTACTGCCAGCCAAATAACTTAAAAAGCAAAATTATAAAAAACTGTTTCAAAATTTTACAGTAAAAACTATGTTTATTGCAGGCTGTAGGTGCATTTTCATGTTTGATATAGAGCCTCCTAGAATAAAAATGCCTGGTCTCTGGGGAGAACCCTCATTCATGGGCCCTGGAGCTCTGCGAGGGCGGTGGGTGAGAATCTTGTGCTACAGACCTCACTCCTAAAGGCCATACATAGGACATGGTTTGGGCAATGAGAGGGCGTAACCAGTCCCTAGGGCCAGCTTTCCAATTGTGGCACAGACTGCAAGTTGTTGCCAATATCTATTTTTACAGTAATTTTAGTAATAACCTCCTTCTCCTGCTTTTCCTAGCCTCCTCTACACCTGGATGTTGTCTTTTGAATAAGTTCTAGCCAATCAATTATGAGAAGTGGTCACGTATACAACTTCCTGGACATGTTTTATATGAAAATGCTTGTCCTCCAGATCCTCCCTCTCTACCCTTTTCTCCTGATAGGAACACAATTATGCCATTGGTTATCAAGCTTCAATCATGCAGATAAGGGTGACATTCCAGAGAATGGTGAAACAAGAAGTTAGAAAGAACCTAGGTTCTTTGACAATCTCATGGAGCCCAACCATCTACCTGCCTTGAACTGCCTTCTTACTTCTTTGGACTATTACCTGAGAAAGAAATACATTTCTATTTTTTAAAACCACTTAATGTGGAGGTCTTTCTTTTGGGTATAGCAGCTGAGCCTGTATTCTAACCAATATTCCAAAAGCAGTGCTTTATTTGCCCACAGGATTGAGAGGATGTTCCTAAGATTTTTTGGAAATTGCTGTGCCCCTGGCCTCCAGCTCTGTCAGAGGTGTAAGATCTGCTGAGGCCAAGCTCACTTGGCATTCATGGAGAAAATAAGGATCTGCTCCATTCTTGTGAACATGAACACCAAAGCCTCAGTCTTGCCCCAGCCTAAGGGCTAAGGCCTGATGCAGGTGGAAGCAGTTGTCCTTATCTAGGGCTTCCCATTTGTTCCAGTGATTACCAGGTGTGGTGTGGCCCACTGACAGTGTCACTTCATGGCAAAGGTTCTGCCAGGGCAGTGCTTCTGTGACTTTTAAAATTTATTATTTAGATTAATGAAGCATTCATCCTTTCTTTTCTATATGAACTGAATTTCTCAGTAACCAAATAACTGATGAGGGGAAGTTTTTCTTTTAGAAGTATTCCACAATAATTGATGAAGGATGGATAAATTTGGAATATCACCATTTTTTCAACCCCTAATGAATTAATGAATCTAGGCAATGACCATCCCTGGCTGCTCACGTCACCAAAATAGAGACAACCAGACATGTGGCTCCTGATTGAAAAACACAACACCACCTATGAATTGTTTACAAACAAATAGAATCTGAATCTAATCACGTCCCTACATCTACTAATTTACAGATTAACTCCCAATTGACAGGAAATGCAGAGAATAGAGGAACACCTTAAATGACATCACAAGGATTCAATCAACAAAATCCACATCTATGAAAAATGATAGGACAAAGTGCCATGGTTTACACTGCAAGGGGTAAAAAAGTGAAATGGAGGGGAAACCTATAGATTAAAGAGACTTAAAAAGATATAAACCAATTGCAATGTATGAAACTTATTTGCATCCAAGTTTAACAAACTAAAAATATCATGAAACAGTTGAGGACATTTGAAGAGATAATAGCTGAGAACTATCCAGAAGTGATCAATGATATGAATTCATAGATACAAAATATAGAACAAAATACACTTAGGAAAAATAAAAGGAAACTTAAATGTATTATAAAACTGCAGAACACCAAAGACAAAGAGAAGATCCTACAAACAGCAGAGGGGCATATGTGAATATGAATGCTTTCCAATGTTTCTATTGCTTTTCCCTTTCTAAGTTCGTGGAAGAACTGTACTACCTGACATCCTTTATTTTAGGTGTCTTTATAAGACTTGATTTGGCCAATGAAATGTGAACGGGAGTGATGTAGGTCATTTCTAGATTGAAAATGTTAAGAGCCAGTGCTTGATTTCCTGGTTCTCCATTTCCTCTCTTCCCTTGTTGAGGCCTTTCTGAGAGTACATATTGAGAAAAAGATGCTTAAGATTTAAGTAGTCTGATACGCTGTGCCTTTGCATGTAGAATATATGCTTTGGCATATTACCCATATCTACAGCAGATTTTGCATTAATGAGAACTTAACTTTTGTTGTGTTTAGCCAGTAAGAATTGTGGGTTATTCATTATTGCAGCATAAGCCAGCCTATAGTACAAAGTACCTTGGTTTTCTTTGGGGAAAAAAAAAATCAAACAATAACAAAACGCTAAGATCCAAAGCATTGGCTTAGCATGTGGATAGTAAGGGAACTGATACTGGTGACTAGAAAGATGGCAGTTCATGTTATGCAGTGGAAAAACATTTGGTAAAACCGTAGTCTGTGATAACTTGAAAGGCAGATCAAATACTTAATAAATTTCAGTAGTGGGGAAGAGGTCGGAAAATAGAACATTGGTAGCATATGTTGATTGATATTCTGTTTATCAAGATATTTCAAGAAAGACATGAATTCAGAGAAGAATTGCCCTGCTTTTAAGCAGGAGTGATGGAAAATGGAAAATATCCAGAAATTCAAGGATTTAGGGTTTCGAAGAGGTACTTGCTTCTTGACCCTGAAGACTAAAAGATAAAATTGAGAATCTGAATACTGAAGGCCCATTAAAATTTGGCCTCGAGGCAAGGATCAAATTAAAATTATGGCCATAGTATGTATTGTTAAAACCTTTGAATGAATTAAAGTACTTTAGGGAAAATATCAAATTAAGAGTATAATGCCCAGTAAAATCTTTCAGCTGGATAAGATTCAGGGAAAAATTCTAAGGATGGGCTTTTCCACCAAAGTCTGTGGGGAGAGAGAAAGAGAAGAGAGAGGCATGGACATGCCTATGGTAGTCTCTCTTTATGCACAGTTTTGCTTTCTGCAGTCCAAAAATATTATTTTAAGTGGAAAATTCCAGAAATAAGCAATTCACAAGTTTTAAATTGCACGCCATTCTGAGTAGTGTGATGAAATCTCATGCTGTCCTGCTCCATCCCAATAGGGATGTGAATAATTTCTTTGTCCAGTGTATCCACACTGTATACATTACTGGCCCTGAGTCACTTAGTAGCCTTCTGGGTTATCACATCAACAGATTACAAGAAGAAGAAGGGTGAGTACTGTACAATAAGATATTTTGAGAAAGAGAGACAGAGATACCACATTCACCTAAGTTTTATTACAGTATATTCTATTTTACTATTATTGTTGTTATTCTCTTATTGTGCCTAATTTGTAAATTAAACTTTATCATAGGTATGCATGTATAGGAAAAAACAGTATACAGTATATTGGGTTCAGTACCATTGCGGTTTCAGGCATCCACTGAGGGTCTTGGAATGCATTTCCTATGGATAAGAGAGGACTACTGTAATTCTCATGAGGATTGAACCTTTTCTTTTGTCCAAATTCCCTTGCAAGAGGCCTGGTGAGTCACACCTACAATCAATAAAATCTCCCTAAACAGGTTTTGTTAAACCAGTATAATGTGATTTACTTCTCAACCTGGTTGTAGTATAGCATCACACCAGTAATAGGAGACCCCCCTTATCTTAACTAAAGCATCCCAGCAGATCCCTATCTTAACTTGAGCATTCCTTTCCACTGACTCAAGGTCTTTAGACCAAGCTTAACTCTTTCAACCAATTGTCAACTAAAGAATCTCTAAAACCCACCTATGACTTGTAAGTTCCTGCTTTGAGATGTCCCACCTTTTCAGGCTGAACCAATGTATACCTTCCATGTATTAATTTATTATTTTACCTATAATTCCTGTCCCCATGAATGTATAAAACCAAACTGTAATACAGCTGCCTCAGGTGCATTTTCTCAAGACCTCTTGAGAACTTGACCCCCAGGCTATGATTGCACACTTCTGGCTCAGAATAAACCTCTAAATTATTTTAGAGTTTGTATTTTTCTGTGGACACTCAGAAATCTAACTGTGGGTATAGCTTTTGACAAATGATGCTACCTGCATTCAAATAGACAGAAATATGAGTTTTTTAAAGAGAGTTTTACTGCTAGAGGAACTATAAGCCTAGACTAACAGAAACAGTAACTGTTCAAGACTTTAAATGGCTCTTGTGCTTCCAAGCATCTATGAAAGAGAATGGGTTGAGAAGGCTGCTCAGTCCCCACAGAGGTTTATTCCTCAACCCCCATAACAGCTGGAACACTGAAAAAGGAAGAACCTCTTAAAGAGCACAACCAAGGGATAAGGAGAACAATGGACAAGGGAGTTTCCTCCAGGGACCAGAATCAGAAAATAATGAATTAATTCCCACTCCAGACTAAGAGGCCTTCAAAATATTTGCCTGGTTGCATTTCAGAATTGCCATAGTCAGTGAGTCCTGTGTGTCTTCTATTCTTCCCCTTTCCTACTTGGAATGTCTTTTTCTGTTCTATAACCTTTCAAAATCTTAACTCATCTTTTAAAAGTCACTTCACTTGTTACTACCCCTTCCTGTTGTGCCAGAGAACATACCTGTCCCTCATCCTTCTCTTGCTCTGCTTCAGAGACACCTGGAAGTCTCCTGTCCCTGTGCTCACTGCCCCAAAGAACCATAGATATGGAAGTAGAAAGTGCCAAACACCTAATCATCCTTGAATCCTTTCCTTCTGCCTGGAAGGCTCTGTCGCCCAAACTTCTCAAGGTTGGGTTGGCTCCATATCATCCTTTATGTCTTAGCTCACACCCTGTCCTCAGAGAGCTTTTCCTAACCACACAATCTAAAGTGGACCCCAGGTACTATCTCTGACAGTCCTGTTTTATTGTCATCATAGCACTTACTACTGTGTATATTTTTACCTTTTTCCTTTACTTGTGTTGTTCATTGTCTGGATCACCCCTCATAGGGTGTAAGCGTCCCCGAGAGCAGAAATCTTGACTAGATCCTAGAACAGTTTCTGTAGTTGCTCAAGAAATATTAGGTTAATGAATGTGTAACTCAGGTCTTTGTCATCCAGTCTCCCCTTTTACTGGGGACTCATAAGTCTGGAGAAGAACATGTCCAGGGTTCCTCATGAGTTAGTGGAAGTGTCTGGACTAGAACTCAGGCCTTGTGAGTCAGACTTGTCTTTCAAAATGTCTGAGGCTGAAATAGCTCCTGGGCAGCAGACAGACGGCAGGAGTGAGAAGGTGCGCAGATCATTCCCCTTTTTGCAGTGTGCTGGCTGCCCCATAGGTGGTGCCAGCAGCACTCATGCAGCTCCAAGGAAAGTTATAAAAGCTTGATAATGACTGCTCATTAGTTGTGAGCGAGAAAAAATATACAGCAATTATACAGTGGAGAAATCAGATAAACCTTGATTGTATGATTGAAATAGTATCACCAGTAAGGGACAGATAGACATGCTGTGCATCTAGATGTGATACCCGGAGAAGGACATAACGTCACCTATCACCTATACAGTGAGTGAGTGTTGCGGCCAATAATACATAACCTGAGTTTAATCACAGAGAAACATGAGATAAACCAAAAATGGGAAATGTTATATTAAATAAGGGCAGGTGATAGGAGACTGGATTCTTTTAAGATGTCCCTGTCATTAAAGGCAAATAAAAGCTGGGAAAAAGTCTAGGTTAAATGAGCCTAAAGAGATATGACAGGGGCCGGGCGCGGTGGCTCACGCCTGTAATCCTAGCACTCTGGGAGGCCGAGGCGGGTGGATTGTTTGAGCTCAGGAGTTCAAGACCAGCCTGAGCAAGAGCGAGACCCTGTCTCTACTAAAAATAGAAAGAAATTAATTGGACAGCTAAAAATATATAGAAAAAATTAGCCGGGCATGGTGGCGCATGCCTGTAGTCCCAGCTA